>ONZH01006492.1:0-65087 GCA_900303285.1 Rhinella marina | reverse complement strand
ATCGCATTGTGGCCATTTACTTCTTTGTTCCAGAAATCCTTCCCCCATGTCATGCCATGTGCTTGCGGCCATTTTAGGAGAAAAAAAAAAAGATTCGTTACTACGAATCGCCAGGAAATTCGCATTCATTTTGAATCGAATTTTCCATTAAATTCGTAATGAATTCCACTTCGTCAGCTTTGATTTGCTCATCTCTACTTGCAACTTTTTTTTTCTACTGAGCTATTGCTGGAAAATTTTGCGTATGTGCGAACTAGCATCAGAGCGGAGAGTTTGGTAGCTGTGCTCTCCTCGCTACTCTGTGACAGTGGACTTGTGCTTTCTAACTAAAACAGTTGTTCCAGGTATATTCTCTACATATTCCAGATGCATGCACACTTTCCTATAGAAACATATAAAGGACGCCATTAGACTGGCTCCAAATGTGCTTGATTTGGAGCTGCAGTTGAAGCTATAAAGGAAGTGGCTATATCTGAATCTAGAAAAACGCTGGACTGAAAAGCAAGATGTACGTCACGCTGGACTCAATTGCCCTAATTATCATGCAGCGCTCAGCATTTTTACAAAGAAATTTGGCGGGGAAACGGAGCCAAGATCAGAATGATGAAGAATAAAAGGTACTCTTTTAATTTAATTATGAGCATAGACACACATGACAGGTTCCCTTTAAGAATCAGAAAAAAGAGATCAGCATCCTATATGGATGATTTGCTTCAGTTTATAGGCAGAAGAGGGAGGTATAATTAAAATTTTTGCAATTGGCTGCCATCATTTCCCTTTACTCTCTGGTTTGTTTAAACCTTTCTAAACCGGGCCCAAAAAAGGCCTGAATGTCCAGGCAACTTTTTGTGTTTTTTTGCACATAGTAGTAGCTTTTTTATTAGTTTGACTGCCAAAATAATTTTTGTGATTTTTTTTTTTTTACTTCACACTTAGGACTTTTTATTAGAATGTTTTTTCAGGTTTAATTTGGAGGAATTCACCGAAAAAGCAGACATAAACTAGTAGACGTCCCAAAGTGCAAATTAGCTCACAGATATGTATATATGGGCGCTAAAACAAAAAAACAAAACTCTTTATTTCTGATTTAATAATTAAAACATGGGGTGGGAAGATGCACCCTATAATACATATACAATTGGAATCTCTGTGTTCCTATAGCAAATAAAAGGAACAAAAGGTCCAATGTATATAATCCAATCCCTTAATGTCTGGGCTGCGTGAATGTCCAAACATCCAGTATTCAATCCGTCACACCATGACCTAGATATAAATCTGGACTGGTAATAACACAACCCTAAGACCCAGGGATAGTATGCAGGATTATAGGAAAGATGTGAGTCCCAGTAAGACCATACACTTCACATCAGTCCTATGTGTGGGCTATACATTCCCACGTCACCAACTGTGACGATTCCTACATCATTATAAGCTAAATAACGTGCCTATATTGTAAATGGCCTCAATATGTTTGTTGGAAGTATGTATTATAGCTCAGCAATAGGGCTCTACGCGTTTCTGGATAAAGTATCAGGAGCCTGCCTCAATACATGGATAACACCAACAAGACAAACAAACACAAACAATGAGAGCACGCGCCAACCACCTCTGTATGTGGCGGCGCCTCTGGCACTAGTGCGGCCGTGAGGCGGCCGCGAGAAGCGCAGATCTAAAAGGATGTAGCTCCGCCCCCATGTTGCGTGTCACACCAATCGGCGCCCGGCTACCCAAAAGACCTGAGCGCTCAATCAGAGCCGCTCTCTGGGCAGACCGGGGGCCGTCTCAATCGCAGGTAGACACAGCACTATGATAGAAATTATTACTGGGGCCCAATCGGCGGATGTTCATAAAAAGCAGATCAGGAATAACGATCCAACGGCTGGCCGTAAACAAGAAGGATGATTAGAAATATGTAAGTCTCTTAATAAAAGATTACACACACCAGCATGAAATGCATAAAGTGTAAATCCAGTATTAGTATTGAAAATGCTACAATGCATAAATGATGATGAATGAACCATATAGGTCAATCAAAAAATACTTAATCATCAAATATGGTATACCATGGACACTGGGTCCTAAAAAGTTAGTCATATTACTCTCAGCTCATCACCAAAAAATGGAAAGTACCCCATGGATAACACGTATCGGGGGAAAGAAAGAAAGATTATGGGGACTATCGATTAATCCCAGCATCAATAAAATGCTAAATGATTAAATAAAGCATGTATATGACAAATGGTCATTCAAGCCCTCAGGCCGTATAGTTCTCAGGCGGAAGATCCACTGTGTTTCCTTTTGGAGTACACGTCTGTCAAAATCTCCACCCCTCCATGAGGGCCTCACTACTTCAATGCCTTGAAACCATATTGTTCCCTTTGCCTGGGCATGATGTTCTGCCATATGTCTGGCTATCGGTGTATCTGCCTCCTTCTGAATATCATTCAGATGCTCCCCAATGCGTCTCCTGAATTCTCTAATCGTCTTACCGACGTATTGGATACCGCAGGAGCAGGAGGCCAGATACACCAAACCAGTAGTTTTACAGTTAATGAAAGTTCTGATACTGTATGATGCCCCAGTGGTGGTACTCATGAATAGACTGCCTTTTTTGATGGAGTCGCAAGCCACACAGTTACCGCATTTGAAGGTACCCTTGGGAGGATTTGGAGGCCAACTCAGAGGTCTTGATAATGGCTGGTGAAAGCTATGCACCAGCCGATCTCTGATATTGCGGCCACGCCAGAATGTAATAGCCGGGAACTCCCCCACCAGGTGACCAATATCGGGGTCAGTACGTAAAATGCCCCAGAATTTGGAAATAGTGTCCCTGACCGCCTCATGTGCAACATCAAAGTTACCGATTATCCTGATCTGTTCAGGATCCTCAGTTTGCTCTCTTGGGTTGAGAAGGGGTGTTCTCTCACAACTCAAGGCATGTTGGTATGCATTTTTGAGGACCCCAGCCAGATAACCCCTGCGTCTAAATCTGCCTTGTAAGTCTTTAGATGCCATCTGGAAATCACACATGGTGGAACAGTTTCGCCTCAGGCGTAAATACTGTCCTTTTGGGATACCACGTTTCAATGCTGGTGGGTGGAAGCTTTGCCAATTTAGCAAACTATTCGTTGCTGTTTGTTTTCTAAACAGACGAGTCCCCAATGTACCATCCATGTTTTTTAAAATGGTCAAGTCCAAAAATGTAATGTGAGACGGGTGTATCTCACTGGTAAAAAATAGACCCCAGTTGTTAGTATTCAGTCTGGATACGAAGGCCTTGAAATTAGTCTCATCGCCCTGCCACAGGATCAGGACATCATCGATATATCTTAGCCACAAGACAATCGATGATGTCCAGTCCAGAAATGCGTCCTCTGAGGTGATTTCACGTTCCCAACTGCCAAGATATAAATTTGTTAAAGTTGGGGCGCAGGGGCTACCCATGGCCACTCCTTTTAACTGATGATAATATTTGTTATTAAAAAGGAAGGTATTATGTTCCAAAACAAATTTCATCAGTTCAAGCACAAACCTATTGTGTTGGTAATACTGAGTGCCCCTTTCTTGTAAATATCTCGAAACCACCTCGCACCCTCTATCATGTGGAATAGAGCTGTATAAAGCCTCCACATCCAAACTAGCCAGCATGATATCAGACTCAACATGGATGCCATCAATCCTTTTGATGACATCCATGGAGTCCCTCACATATGAGGGTAAAGCTGTAACAAATGGTCTCAGAATATCGTCCACATAGGTACTGATTGGATGCGTCAAAATATCAGTGCCTGATACAATGGGTCTGCCCTTCAATGGGTATAGATCCTTGTGGACCTTCGGGAGATCATAGAAACATGCCGCTAGTGGATGTGGAGGAAGGAGAAACCCAAATTCAGCTTTGCTGATGAGTTTAGACTGCAAAGCATTGGATAAAATTGTTTGAAGTTCCCTGCGATTGGCTGGTAGCGGATTAGAAGGTAATACTTGTTAACAGAGGGGGTCATTAAGAATGTTGGTGCACATATCAGTGTACTGTGTGTGGTCCATAATCACAATATTACCCCCCTTATCGGAGGGTTTGATCACAATTGAGGGGTCACACTCTAACTGCTTGAGTGCTTCACTTTCCTCCAGAGTAAGGTTAGTAGTCCCAAATCTAAGTCCTTCCAATAACCTCAATTGGTCCGTGACCACTTTTAGGAAGGCATCACATACTGTATTGTCTCCAATCGGTGGACTTTTTGTGGACTTCAGTTTCAATGATGTGAATGGTCCTTCACCAAGGCCCCTATTCCCCTCCTCCCAAAGATCCGCTAATAGCCGTACATCTTCAAGGTCTTCAAGCTCAATCCCCATTTGTTCGCACTCTGTTCTATTATGTATGCAGAAAAACTTTCTCCACTTAAGTTTGCGAACAAAAAAGTTAAGATCTTTTACCCAATCAAATAGGTTAAATTTGTTCGTGGGTACAAATGACAGCCCTCTACTGAGTACCTTAGTCTCAGCACTACTCAGTGTTCTACTAGATAGATTTATAATTTGCATATCATCCGAGGAGTGCTGATATGTATGTACAGTATTTACTTTCTGTCCCTCAAAAGGTAATCGTATAGGGGCTGTCCACGCCCTAAAAAATTGCCCCGGGAGCGGGACCCTCTGCCACGTCTACCCCTAGAGGGTCTGCCTCGGGTTACTCCTGACTAATAGATGGAACAAAGACCCGACTGGAAGAACCCTCTGTTTCTCCTTCAGATGAGGATGGTTCGGTATCCTCTTCAAGGGCCTTACTTGATTTCTGACTGTAGTCAAAGATATGTCCTTCTTTAAAATCTGTGGTATCTCTCATATACTGAAAGTGTTTCCGCTCTTTTATTTGGGCAAGAAAACGTTCAATGGTCTGTTGTAATGCCTGTTCTTTTCGCAAAAACTCAGGGTGACTAGAGAAGGTTTTAATTCCCTCAATTTGTTCCTGAAGAGAGGCGTTATTTTTCTCATAAACACTACGTTCTTCCTCTACTAAAAGGGACATTAGATGAAGAGATGATTTGATAGATTCCCTTTCCCACTTTTTGAGAAATTCAGAAGAACGTATGCGAGGTACAGGCATTAATGGAATCCTAAGACCACGAGGAACTATGCCCAGCTTGAGATATGTATCCAACGTTTGTATTTCCCACCAACCCCTGATATGGTCCTTATATGTGTTAGATAATGGTTTAAAGGAACTATTCATACTAGGGTAACGTGATTCAGTGGGTAGAGTCGATTCAGAAAACACTAATTTGGCTTCATTGTCCCAGCCAGCCGTGTTTATCCCACCTGACAAAAATCCTGCCATCCCCAAACAATAAACGACTTAATTACAAATTCACCGAAAAAGCAGACATAAACTAGTAGACGTCCCAAAGTGCAAATTAGCTCACAGATATGTATGTATGGGCGCTAAAACAAAAAAACAAAACTCTTTATTTCTGATTTAATAATTAAAACATGGGGTGGGAAGATGCACCCTATAATACATATACAATTGGAATCTCTGTGTTCCTATAGCAAATAAAAGGAACAAAAGGTCCAATGTATACAATCCAATCCCTTAATGTCTGGGCTGCTTGAATGTCCAAACATCCAGTATTCAATCCGTCACACCATGACCTAGATATAAATCTGGACTGGTAATAACACAACCCTAAGACCCAGGGATAGTATGCAGGATTATAGGAAAGATGTGAGTCCCAGTAAGACCATACACTTCACATCAGTCCTATGTGTGGGCTATACATTCCCACGTCACCAACTGTGACGATTCCTACATCATTATAAGCTAAATAACGTGCCTATATTGTAAATGGCCTCAATATGTTTGTTGGAAGTATGTATTATAGCTCAGCAATAGGGCTCTACGCGTTTCTGGATAAAGTATATCCTCATCAGGAGCCTGCCTCAATACATGGATAACACCAACAAGACAAACAAACACAAACAATGAGAGCACACGCCAACCACCTCTGTATGTGGCGGCGCCTCCGGCTAATTATTATTAAAAGTATTTTTTCATTATAGCTTTTTATGTCTTTAATATTAAAACTGACACAAAAACTAATTATTGAAATGGGTTCCCTATTTTGTGATGATCGTTTTCATATATAACATGTATAGGTTTGAGCGAACGGGCCAACTATGGTGACAGTTTCTGTTAGTGACCGCATTTTATTTTATTTTTTTTTTACATATTTTTATTTGCATTTTTTTATTTTTATTTTTTTACTTATATTTAAATTTATTTTTTACAACACAAAGCCGTGGCTTTACAAAGAAGAAAACGCAACTATTAAATATATTGAAAATTTACTTTGGTAAAATATTCTAAAAGTTTAATTGAACATTTACTACAAAGGAAAATGATAATTGGAAAGTCAACACCACCATCATGAGAGCTTATAGGTTTCATGCAAATATATGCCCTATTGAGCCATTATTTCAAACCTATTTCTGCAGCTTCTTCAATGTAAAACCCAATCAAAGAAAAGCAGGCTTAATAATCGTACCCTAAGCTCCAGTCATATTATGTTGACACTTTCAAATGCCTTTTTTATCTTGTTCAAATACAAAAGTAAAAGCAGCACAAATGAGCAGGATACATTAAGATATGCTACAAAATATAAATCATGTACTATATGCATGACACTCTACAGAAAGATTATCTCATAAACCAAAGCCGCAAAACCATCAAAGTGAGGAAAACATTTGTAGTAAGTGAACCCCAAATAAGAGTAAACAGTAATGTAATCCTGAAGCTGGCTTACATAAATGAGTTTCCTTTGTTACTACTGATGTATAAAAACCTTTCCAGCACCAATTTCTTACTTTCCACACCCCAGCAATTTGCTTCTGAAGATATCAGGACTGCCTTTAATTTGGAAAACCTCAATAAATATGACACATGAAATATGGAAAAAATTACACAGAAATAAAAGTGAATTTGTCCAGCGGTTTGTACAGTTATCAAGATAAGTAAATGTTAAGAAACACCATCCTCTGTAATAGAACACATTTCTGACAGCTACAAGGAGTTTTCTGGTTTGTATCAACATCCTTTAAAATAAGCATTTATGAAGGTAGCTATAATTTTGTGACATATTTCTTTTATTTTTATTGCTCCCATCTTTTATGCTGGGCTGTGGTCACATGACCATGTCCATGCATCTGTTATTTCTTGTGATGTTATGTCCATGGGCGTGTCGAAGGAGCAACAGGGCCAGTGATAGTGAAGTGTCTAAGTAACTGGGTATGAGGAGCTATTAACATGGCAGAAAACAGGAAATGCTACATACAAGATGGAAACAAACCAGAGTGATTTGTTTACATGGTAAAATCCGGTCAAAAAAAATCGGATGTACAGAAAGTAAGATACACATTAGTACATCTATTAAAAGCCATAGAAATAACAGAAAAGCCCTTTAACTTACACTTTGAGCCTAATCTCCAAAATTGGAAATTTAAAATTGATGCGCTCACTCCTCTTCCTTGGTAAAATAATGAGAGAATGTATGATTTAGATTTTCAAGTACATTTTCTTGTAAAGTGTATCATGCAAATTGTTTCATTTGACATTTTGGTATCAGCCCCAAAATCCCTTAAACTAAGTAACAGACATTCCACAGACATTCCAATAGCAATGTGTGCCTGCCAGGGCCTGACCCACACATGTTCAGGACCAGTATTTCAGCAATAGATGTGGCAAATGTGGTGCCAATATTCAAAAAGGGTCCAAAAACAGAGCCTGGGAACTATAGGCCGGTAAGTTTAACATCTGTCGTGGGTAAATTGTTTGAGGGTTTTCTAAGAGATGCTATCTTGGAGTACCTCAATGAAAATAAGCAAATTACTCCATATCAGCATGGCTTCATGAGGGATCGGTCATGTCAAACCAATTTAATCAGTTTCTATGAGGAGGTAAGTTCTAGACTGGACCGCAGCGAATCAATGGATGTCGTATATCTGGACTTCTCCAAAGCATTTGACACTGTACCACATAAAAGGTTAGTATATAAGATGAGAATGCTTGGCCTGGGAGAAAATGTCTGTATCTGGGTAAGTAACTGGCTCAGTGATAGAAAACAGAGGGTGGTTATTAATGGCACATACTCAGATTGGGTCACTGTAACTAGTGGGGTACCACAGGGGTCAGTATTGGGCCCTATTCTCTTCAATATATTTATTAATGATCTTGTAGAAGGCTTGCACAGTAAAATATCAATTTTGCAGATGACCCTAAACTGTGTAAAGTAATTAACACAGAAGAGGACAGTACACTGCTACAGATGGATCTGGATAGACTGGAGGCTTGGGCAGAGAAGTGGCAGATGAGGTTTAACACTGACAAATGTAAAGTTATGCATATGGGAAGGAATAATGCAAGTCACCAGTACATACTAAATGGTAAATATTGGGTAACTCTGACATAGAAAAGGACCTAGGAATTTTAGTGAACAGAAATCTAAGCTGCAGAAACCAATGTCAGACAGCTGCTGCCAAGGCCAATAAGATAATGGGCTGCATCAAAAGAGGCATAGATGCCCGTGATGAGAACATAGTCCTGCCACTTTACAAATCACTAGTCAGACCACACATGGAGTACTGTGTACAGTTCTGGGCTCCTGTGAACAAGGCAGACATAGCAGAGCTGGAGAGGGTTCAGAGGAGGGCAACTAAAGTAATAACTGGAATGGGTGGACTACAGTACCCAGAAAGATTATCAAAATTAGGGTTATTCACTTTAGAAAAAAGACGACTGAGGGGAGATCTAATAACTATGTATAAATATATCAGAGGTCAGTACAGAGATCTCTCCCACGATCTATTTATCCCCAGGACTGTGACTGTGACGAGGGGCCATCCTCTGCGTCTGGAGGAAAGAAGGTTTGTACACAAACATAGAAGAGGATTCTTTACGGTAAGAGCAGTGAGACTATGGAACTCTCTGCCTGAGGAGGTGGTGATGGTAAGTTCACTAAAAGAGTTCAAGAGGGGCCTGGATGTATTTTTGGAGGGTAATAATCTTACAGGTTATAGTTACTAGAGAGGGGTCGTTGATCCAGGGAGTTATTCTGATTGCCTGATTGGAGTCGGGAAGGAATTTTTTTCCCTAGTGGGGAAAACTGGCTTCTACCTCACAGGGTTTTTTTGCCTTCCTCTGGATCAACTTGTAGGAAAACAGGCCGAACTGGATGGACAGATGTCTTTTTTCGGCCTTATAAACTATGTTACTATGTTACTAGATGTGTCTCTATTGCCATACGTGCCTTCATTAGTTTTTTTCACGTGCATTCATTGTCATTAATTTATGCCATAGTTTACCTCTTTAGTGTGTGCCACCAGAACCCTCTTTAGTGCCTGCCACATGAGCCATCTTTAGTGCCTGCCACATGAGCCATCTTTAGTGCCTGCCATAGGAGTCCTCTTTAGTGCCTTCCACCAGAACCCTCACTAGGGTTGCCTCTTTAGTACCTGCCACAGGTTCCTGCTTTAGTGCCAGCTACAGGAACCTGCTTTAGTGCCTGTAACAGGTTCCCTAGTGCCTGCCATAGGTTCCCTATTTAGTGCCTGTCACAAGAGCCCTCTTTAGTGCCTGCCATAGGTACCCTCTTTAGTGCCTACAACAGGTTCCCTCTTTAATGCCTGCCATAGGTTTCCTCTTTAGTGTCTGCCACAGGAGCCCTCTTTAGTGCTGCCACAGGAACCCTCTTCAGTCTCTGCAACAGGTTCCCTCTTTCGTGCCTGCCACAGGGTTTCCTCTTTTTACCTGCAACCTCTCTTTAGTGCCTGCCACAGGTACCCTCTTCGGTCCCTGCAACAGTTTCCCTCTTTAGTGCCTACCACAGGAGCCCTCTTACGTGTGTGCCATAACAGCCCTCTAAGTGTGCCACAGGAGTCCTTTTAGTGCTTGCCAAGTAGCTCAGTGTGTGTGTGATATAGACGTTTGGTGTAGGTGTGATTGTTACTTCAAAACTATACATCCTATTGTACCTCAGTCTATCCTTATGGCAAACGGCAGTAAAGAAATGTAAGAAAACTGAGAACATCTGGGCTGAGATCCCTGAATATTTCCTTCTTGAAGAATAAAGCAGGAGCACAGTAAAAACGGGTGCATGTGCAATTTGCATTTACAGTCCTTGAAGAAATGATTGCATGGTATATAATGTGCCATCTAAAATACTGTAAGAAGCTGCCCTGCTCCCGGTCCATGGAATTTTACCAGAACCCTGGTCTGGAAGACCATGTCTTATGCAGCATGGACAAGTATCACTGATGCAGCGCAGAGGTGTAGCTAGGCTTTCTTGCACTCGGGGCAAGGATTCAAATTTGCGCCCCCCCCCCCAACTTACATAAATAGATGGCAATTAAGTGGCAAATTTTTTTGCACTAAGCCACTCCTCTAACTCCGCCCAATCCATAGCTACACTCACCCAGTCCCACCTAAAATCTATCACAAGGTACGCGGCGGTACCAATACACTTTGCAATAAATTAAAGAACCAGCTGGTCCTACCTCATCCAGGGTGTCGCTGGCGTCGTCGTGATGTCCGCTGGATCCGGATCAAGGTCCCTGTGGTGATAGAGAAAAAAGAATAGTCACATAAGGAAGGGATGGTGACTATGTCTGGTAAATACCTAGCAGGGGGCGATGTAAGACCGAGCCAACCCAATGTATATCAGGGTAATTTAGGGCATTTCCTCTTAGTGCCACCACACAGTACTAATGCCCACCTTGTGGCCCCTTCACAATAGTTATGTCCTCTTTATGGCCCCTCACAGTAGTTATGCCCACCTCTGTGCCCATCTTTGTGTTCCTCACAGTACATATGCCCAGTTTATACCCGCTCACTGTAGTTATGACAGATTATATGCCCCCTCACTGTAGTTATGCCAGACTAATTATATGTCCCCCTCACTGTAGTAATGTCACATTAGGTGCCCCCTCACTGTAGTAATACCAGATTAATTATATGCCCCCTCATAGGTGCCCCTCGCTGTAGTAATGTGACATTAATATATGCTCCCTCATAGGTGCCCCTCACTGTAGTAATGTGACATTAATATATGCCCCCTCATAGGTGCCCCTCACTGTAGTAATGTGACATTAATATATGCTCCCTCACAGGTGCCCCCTCACTGTAGTCTTGCCCCCTTTTGCCTCCAGTCTATAAAAAACAAAACAAAACACATACTTACCTGTTTCCCTGATGATGCTCTCCCTCACTCACATTGCGCCACTGGCTGTGCCAGAGGCCCATTCCCGGGCTTTCAGCACTCCTCCCACAGCCAGCAGCACGATGTCCCGCCTGCAGGGGGAGTGCTGGAGCTTGGAAGAACAGTGAAGTAGGGAGACGAGAGGCCTCCCTGTTTCACTATGTAAACAAACCGCCTGGCAGTCACAAGAACTGCCAGGCGAGTGCGCCCCCCCCCGCCTCTCCGCCTGGGGCACATGCCCCGGCCCCCCCCCTCTCTCTACGCCCATGATGCAGCGGGCCAAAGAACAGAAGTTTGTGATGTAGCAGATCTCGTGGTATAGTAGAAATAATGCTCCATCTTTATCAGAGCCAATGATGTAATGGGACTGGAGAAGTAGGGGAGATGGTGGCATACCTGAACTGTAGAAGTAGCAGAGATGGTGAGATGGTAACTGGAGATGGTGATATTACAGGGTAGCACAGCTTGATGATGCAGGGTTGGTGGTGTAGCAGAGCTCACAGTAATCAGCCCAGCAACAGTATAGCAGCGAACAGCACAGGCAGTGGGCATGCCATATACTACATAAATACTCAGGCAGCATCCCATTGCCTGAGCTGGGTTAAACTAAACCGGTGGGAAGACATTTCTCTGAGCGCCGGGCCTCATTGTAATAAACAGGTGAGATTACCATTACATTGGTCTGCCATTCATCAAGAAATGATTGGTTCATAGCTCATACTGTACATACCTGTATATCAGCTAATGTCACACTTCATTCTTTGTCTTCTTTGGTACATATTAGGACATTAAAGGGTTGGTATAATAATAGTTGGTTAATATCTAGACTAATGTTTGGTTTGCTTTCTTTGTTATTTCTTTGTAGTTACCCTGCAAAATCGTAGCCATCCTGCTGCATTTCTTCTTCCTAAGTGCCTTTGCCTGGATGCTCGTGGAAGGTCTGCACCTCTACAGTATGGTTATCAAAGTTTTTGGGTCGGAAGAGAGCAAGCACTTCTACTACTATGGCATTGGATGGGGTATGTGTATGCTTATCGCAAGAAGCTGCAGATGATGTGATTTGTTTCTTCTATATTTCTGTTTTCATATGAAATATGATTTCCTTATGTTCCTTATTTAGTAAAAAAAGAAAGATTATTAGGGACAGATTAATGCATCATCAATGCATATGAAACATGTTAACCTATGCATCAATCAAGGGTAAGATTACCGAACAAGAATATTTTTTAAATTTTTTTATTATATTGTTAAAGAGGTATTCCCCAAAACACCAAAACAATAACTTTCTTTCAATTGTAAGTAATTAAAATGAAATAAGGCAAAACTATTGTTTAACATCTATAGTGAATCAAATACCCCTATTTCTATCTCCTCCTACAGATCTTGGGATCTGTAGTAATCCACAACAAAATGGCTGAGCTGGACCATCCAGTTTCTCATTTGAAGGATGAGAAGTTAAAAGGGTTCTCCAAGTTATATTTATTGATGACCTATCCTCAGGATAGGTCATCAATATCAGATCGGCAGGGGTCAGACACCCGGCACCCCCTGCCGATCAGCTGTTTGAAGAGGAGGCACGCGCCGTTTATTGTTTACCTGCTCGTCGTAACATCAGTAGCGGTGAGCAGGTGAAGTTACACCCAAGCCGTTTCAATGGGATGGCTCGTTCCCATACACTTGAATAGGAGCGATCTGCCCCATTGAAATGAATGGGGCGGCTCAGGTGTAATTACACCTGCTCAACGCTACTCATGTTATGGCAAACAGGTAAACAATGAAGAATAGGCAGCGCTGGCACAGCCCGCGCCTCCTCTTCAAACAGCTGATCTGATATTGACGACCTATTCTGACAATAGGTCATCAATAAATATAACTCAGATAACCCCTTTAATGGAGAAACTGGAGGTCACTGGAAAAGTAAAGAAAAAAAGAAGTAAGATACATATAGGCCAGAGGTGACAAGTCATTAGTATGCACAAACGTGGTGCCTTTTTTCATTTATGCTTTGCTCTTGTCATGTTTGAAAAAGTGAGAGGGATTTAGCAGGAGGGTAAATCTACTATAGCTCAAATTTGCTCCAGCTCATGTCTGCTGTAACTTTATTTAAAACTTTTGTAAAAATCTGACTATTTTTTTATTTTTCTACTTTAGTGCTGAGGTGTTGAATACATTTCCATGTTCTTTTACACAATAGTGTCTGTAGCTGCCAACAACCGGTTGTCAGTTGTAGACTTTCTGAGCCACTGCTTTTTGAACCCTGTAGTTAGTGTTGAGCGAATCAAAGCTAAATGAAAGGACTTTGATCAGAATTTCAGGAAAAATTTGATTTGTCACAAAGCCGAATTTCCTGGCACTTCGTAGTAACAAATCAATTTAACCTCTGATTAGCCCCTGAAAAGCTTCAATTTCACTGTCAAATGCCACAATCAGCATTGAATACGGCATCTGAGGGGTTCAATAATGGGGAGTGCGCGAGATTACCCGTCATTGCACCCACTACATAAAATAGAATGTGATTTGTGATGAAGACATTCATAACAAATCTAATTTCTTTGTGAACTTTGACTAAGCAGCCGAATCCAATTTTTTGATAACTTTACTCATCTCTGCCTGTGGGGTATTGAGAATCACTTCAACTTTAAGAATAGACTAGAAAAGATGTCAGTATTATTGTTAGAAGACTGGGAAGGCGAGGGGTCATTGGTAGAGACTACTGCTGGAGAGAACGAAGATGGCATTAGAAAAGAAATCCAGGCAACAATAGCAGCTGCTTGACCAAGTTCACCTACCATCCTTCCTATCATTAACCTTTTCATCCAAGTCTCCAGCCTCACGTATTCCTTCATTATTCAGAATAATAATGTGCCTACTTGCAGATCTGTATCTCTTCATCAGTGCCTGCCGTGCCAGGATGTGACACCAATTTAAAATCTGATCGTGAACTCTACAAATGCTTTGTCTGTAAGAATGAGTTTTAAAGTATTTTCTGAACTTTCAAAAAGTGGAATAGTGAATGAATAAAATGAGCATGTCTGTAATTGTAACTAATTTTACAAATGGCTTACAATGAGCATTGTACTTTAGCTGACCCATTTCTGAAAGCTATATCAAACCTAATTATAAAAATAACACAGACTCTGTGCAATCATAATTGGAATACTTTAAAGTCACTATTATACTGCGAGTCATTTTGGTAATGCCTCTAATTTCTATGCATTTCTATTGCTATCCAATTTAGATATTCCTGGCTGACCTTTTATTTCCTTATCCACGGCGTGCTTTAATCTCAGCTGTAACCTTTCCTTCAGTATATCACTAAGACAGTGTTATTCGCGAGGTGGCCAACCTCATGAGGCGGCTGATATTTTCAGCTGCTGTGTGCATACAGGAAATGAAAATTACACAATTCACACTTCTGCAATGGGAGCTCTTTGGGGGACATTGTTTATTTCGGCTCTTCATGTACTGAAGGAGTCTGGCAAGCCATTAAATGACATAAACTGTACAACCTGAGAGAAGGCTTTACAAAGTTCTCGAAATTCAGAATTAAGCAATGTAGGTTTATATTAGAGGCTGCAAACAGTATTAAAGGCAAATGCCTATTTATTCTATTTCATAACATCAGTTCCCTTCATTCATCTCCCAACCTTGGCGATGTTCTTCCTGCTGTCTCTCTTCATGTCCTCTTACATCTTGACATCAAGTCAAAAAGATTGATAGTTTTCCTCTAATCTGCATCAATCCTCAACGTCACAAGCACCGTTGATATCATTCCATTTTCTCTGTGCTTTTGCAATTTAGCTGTTTGATTTGACTTTTGGCTACCTTATACTCTGTAATCTAGTGCCATAAGCTATACACCCAGCATGCCTACCCAGAAGTCAAATCAAATCAGCCAGAGGTAAATCTCCGCAAGCACTTCACAGGGTGGTTTTCAAGCAGCAAGTTGAAGTAAAAATTGGAGCGGCTCTTTAAACGTGGCGAATTCATGATTTATAGCTCTGCTTCAGTATTTGGGGTGAGGACAATCATAAGCATGTATAAGTGGTACCAGTGAGCAACTAGCTGACTAATATAGGAATACTCATATGTGACTGGTACTATTGTAAAACCCAGTGTCACTACTGGATGAGCACTGCTGTTGCTAAGCCTATTGTTTGGGCAGTGCTGTATAGTATATTGGAGCTCCCTGTGGCTGGTAATACAAATTATATGAGCACTAGTGGACGCTAATCATTTGGGCACTAATGGCACTGATGTTCTTACTTATCTGTGTGGTTTATGCCGTTGTATGGGCACTGCTGTGGTTTTCAGTGCTGCATAAATGCTTACATCATGTTAAAACTGTTGCATGGTCATTAATATGGCTAAACCTGCGGGACGGGCACTGCTGTAGGCACTTATGTTGGTGATACTATTATATGTGCATATAACACTGTTATATGGCTGGTACTGTTGCATATACCCTGATATACTGTACTGCTGTCATTAGTGGATGGGAAGGAATGGGGCAGAAGCTATTGTTCAGGTACTCCTGTGGATTTATGAATTAGAAGCAGACCTTTAGGAACATTTGGGGGATTCCTCATCTGCCTGCCAATTGAGTGCAATTACCTGTCCTATGGCACATAAAAAATATCAGTGCCCAAGATATCTTATAATCAGGACTAAACAATATGCTTCTTTTTGTAATGTTTTAAGAAACAAGAGTGGATCTTAACCAATTCCCAACAGCCTTACTTATAAATACGTCGGCGGTTGGGACTTTAAATATGGGGCCTGCTTATATGTGCAGTGGGTGCCATAGGTGCCACCAGGTGCCTGCTGTTTTAAACTGTTTGCAGATTGCAGTACAGGCATGGCCAGGAAATGGGCTTGTGCTTGAGCCCTTAGATGTAACAGCTAAATGAACTGGCCAGTTCTTTAGTCACTGCAAGTGCAAAAAAATTTTTTTTCCTGCCTAAAATCTTGATAGTTTGTCCTTGTAGTACGCCTAATGCCACATCACATTACATAGCTTGCTTTGTCGTGAAGGAAATTACTCAAATCCAGATAAAAGATCATTGATGCATTCTAGTGATCATAAAATGGAGGCAAAAACAGACACCCTTTTAGCCGGCGCTGGGAAGGGTTACTGTGCAGTTTTCCAACTCTCACTCCCATTGTAGACAATGCAGTTTTAATGAATTATGCAGCGATAACTTAGAGCCAAGTTTTTATGGGGCGAATATTAAAATTTCATGTTTTTTATTGGAGCCTCT
Organism: Rhinella marina; assembly: GCA_900303285.1. Taxonomy (NCBI): domain Eukaryota; kingdom Metazoa; phylum Chordata; class Amphibia; order Anura; family Bufonidae; genus Rhinella; species Rhinella marina. Next base: position 48,577 of record ONZH01006492.1, on the reverse strand, counting down.
ATTTGTTTAGCGATAAATAGCCTTGCATTTTATGTCTCCCATAGAGATCCTCTGGGCAGTTATGAGTTCCATAAATCACGTTGGCACTGATATATTGGTAAAGCCATGAAACATCATATTTTGTTTAGGAGGAAAATATTAACCCCTTACTCTCAGAGTCAAAGTATAGGAACATATTCCACGTAATAAGGAAGGCAATCAATAGAATGAGCCGTGTAGTTTACAGAAGCTTTGCACAGCTTAAAATCATTTTTAAATCTAGTTTTTGGCATCAGTTATGTCCCCCTGTCACCTGTCTGTGCATAAAGTTTAAGTATTATCTAATCCCTTCCTTGGATCGAGTTGTTAGATTATAATGCTCAGTCTGTTGTTTACTTTTCTCTAATATGATTATTAGTTTTTAATAAAAAAAAAAATCACAACCCATTAATTCCCATACCAGAGATAAACACTTCACTGACTTCTGATTAATCCAGCTTCGACTTCTGACTTTCCTTTACCTGTACGGTATATTTAACATGTTCATTGCGCCATGATTCATCTAGCATTATAACTGTTATCTCGCCCTTGGATCCCTAAAGATGGTGATGAATATTTCAGCAGCATAGTGTATGATTTCAGCTTTATGGAACATGTGTATCTGCCAACAGTGACATTTGAGCAAACTATGGAAAAACACGCCAGAATGAATCAGGGCATTTCAGCAACAGAAAAAAAAGATGCCTATACAGTTTACGAAAAAAAAAAATTTGCATCATTGCTCCTTTGAAATGTTTCCCTGGCAACGCTTCTTATTAAACAGCTCATATCACGCTCCTGTTCAAAATGCATCATATTTATTCTAGTGCGGTGCTTCACATTGATCAGCATGCATTACTGGTTGATAAGATGGTAAGAAAATATTTAGCCAGCTCGGATCAAGAAAGGCCACACTTGCGATTTACAAAGGGTTAAGCTGGTGTCACTGATTTTCTAAATCTGCTCTTATGTTTAATCCAGTAGTGTGATGTTAATCCTAGGAAGGTTAAGAGAAGTTATATCTCGCCTGCTCACTAATCGGGGCAGACAAATGAGCTTTTAAACATATGACTTTTATACTTAAAAATAAATAAATATATCTAAAAGAAAGTGGGTCATAATGGACCCAAATAAATCCAAAATTTTGTGCTGATTAATTTAATACATATCTTTATAAGGGTCAGAGCTTTGGTTTTCTGATACAGAACTCCAAATCTTCTGCTTCCTTAGAGCTATAGAGAAGATGAGTTCCCAGAACTGGTTTAAACCAAAACTTAAAAAAAGCCTCTTAGGAAAGGAATAAAATGTTATATTTCTTAGAGCCATGATTTCCTGAATATTTCAAGTGTACTGTAACTGTCATTTTTTTTCATTTGTGTAATGTGTAGGGGCAGTGATACTGACCATTTTTGTAATATACTTTAATTACTGAAATTGTACATTTCTATTAGAAAAATAGCTGTAAAGTGACCCATTTTGAGCCTTAGCAATGCTCCTCTGTCTTCTGTTTACATAACACAGTCAGTGTTGAGCAAGCCTCGACTGTTATGTAAACAGAAGACAGAGGAGCGTTGCTAAGGCCCAAAATGGGCCACTTTAGAGCTATTTTTCTATTCAAAATATACAATTTTAGTAATTTTAGTAATTAAAGTATATTACAAAAATGGTCAGTATCACTGCCCCTATACATTAATAAATAAAAAAAGAATGACAGTTACACTTTAAAGCCCATTATGAGAATGAACTAAATATGTAGAATTTGAGTTCATGATCAATTAGGTACTCATCCTACACACAGGTCTCTCTAAAGATGGGTTCACAGGGAGTTGTGTAAATTCTTCTTCCATAAGCTACACGCAGTAGATATGAAAGTCTATCACTTAGAGTAAATTAATTGTAAACATTTATGGCTCCAGGTACAGTAGAAACCAGGCAGTGCTAGGCGTATAGGGGTCAGTAATTTCCATCCGGGATTGTGAACCACAACCAAGTGTGAAGGCTACACAGGGAAACAGGAGATTTTTGTCCCTCACCTTTCTGGAGCACACCGTCATAAGCAGCAGCAGCAGTAATGGAGGACATTACAGTACACAATAGACAGGTAGGGGTAGGCATACCTTTTTTTTACTGCCTAGGAAAACAAAGTTTGCTGCATTCTCCTATACAGAGGGATATATTGTTCTGAACATGTAGCCTTTGGAAAAAGCTGGGTGGAGCTGAGTGGGAAAAAGTGGCACAGTGCTTTCCTACCCAGCACCACTACATCCCACTCTTTCTATTCAGACATGGTCAGCTGCATGACATGACATATTTCTTTTCTATCCTCATCTCTGTACACACATTTTGCCTATGTAGTGTTTTTGAGGGCCCAGCAACAATCTCGTGACAGCCCTTTGGTAGGGATTTTAAACATACTGCGATGCATCAGTTATTAATACAAGCACAATAAAGAAGTCAAGCAGTACAACATTTCTTTCTGACCATAGAGCGCACGCTAATTCAAGGCTGTTTCGTGTTCATTTTAAAGTTATTTTCAGCTAGCTCAACCAATGAAGAAGACTCAAGGGTGCTCTTGAAAACTAAGGCTGAATTGTAAATATTTCTTAGGTACATGAATGTAGCTGTTGAATGAAGGGAAGCTGTTTGCATAAACCTAACAATTTGCTATATTCAACAGCTTTAATGGACGTGTAGGGAGACAGAAGGATTCTAGATGCAGGATGCTATTCACTGCAAAGAAAAACATTTCCTATTTGCAGTTTTCTCCATTATTGTTTCTGTGTAAACTCTCTAGAATGTGCATTGCCTACTGCTTCACACCAGCTGCTCCAAGTATAATCTCCTTGCAGATACTGCTAATTGACTCATTCTGTAGCACAAGTCTGCTTTCCTGGTTCAAAATAGGTGTAATAATTTTGTGTCTTTTCTTGTTTCTTGAAGTTTTTGTTTGAAAGCCTTGTTAACGTTACAGAACACGTTATTCATAGTAGTGGTACACCTTCCATAGGAGCAGATCAAGGACTGATTTGAGTCCTCTATGAGATAGAGAGGGGCCCTAAAGGGCTCAACTGCTTCCTATACCTTTCTCTTATTTTTCCATCCATGTAGCAGTACGGGGACTTGTATTTTGAGGAACAAGTTGTAGTTTTTAATGGCACAATATTGTTTAACTTTTATTAACTTCTGAGGAGGAATAGGAAAAAAACACACACAAAAAACTGCTACTGTCTTTTTACATTGTAAATTTTGTGACATTCACTTTGCAGCCTAAATAACATGCTGACTCTCTGGGTCAGTATAATTACAGTGATGTCAAATACAATTTTTTTTAAGTTTTATTACTTTTGCACAATAGAAAAATATAAAATGTTTTTGTATCACCACATCCCATTCTACAGAAATATGTGAGAACTTGATTTTTGTGTCAAAACTTGTCTTTTCATTGTTATCATTTTCAGGTACATAAGACTTTTGATTAATTTTTTTTTTGGGTGTGGGGGGTGCACAAATAGCAATACTGGCATTTTTTTATAAGATCAGATATAGTTTTCACTTATACCATTTTGCGGTGCATGGGACTTATTGATTAACATTTGAAATTATTTTTTAAAGAGGGACAGGGAAAAACAATAGGTATTTTATGTACAGTACTCTTTGTGTTGTTTGGGGTGCAGTTTAACCCCTTAAGGCCGAAGCTACTTTTACACTTAATGCCGAAGCCACATTTTTTAAATCTGCCATGTGTCACTTTATTAATTCATAACTTTGGGATTCTTTCACCGATTCGACTGATTCCAAGATTGTTTTTTCGTGACACATTGTACTCCACGACAGTGGTAAATTTGAGTCAATATAAATCACCTTTATTTATAAAAAATTCCTAAATTTACAGAAAATTTGGAAAAATGTGTAATTTTCAAACTTTGAATTTCTCTGCTATTAAGGCAGATAGTGATCCCTCACAAAATAGTTATTACTTTACATTTCCCATATGTCTACTTTATGTTGCCATCATTTTGTAGATGTAATTTTATTTTTTGGGGATGTTAGAAGGCTTAGAATTTTAGAAGCAATTCTTAAAATTTTTAAGAAATTTTCCAAAACCATTTTTTTAAGCACCAGTTCAGTTCTGAAGTCACTTTGTGGGGCTAACATAATAGAAACCACCATAAATTACCCCATTTTAGAAACTACACCCCTCAAGGTTTTCAAAACTAATTTTACAAACTTTGTTAACCCTTTATGTATTCCACAAGATTTAAAGGAAAATGGAGATGACATTTCAAAATTTCACTTTTTTTTGCAGATTTTCCAATTTAATCAATTTTTTCCTGTAACACATCAAGAGTTAATAGCAAAAAAAACCTCAAAAACTATTACCCTGATTCTGCGATTTACAGAAACACCCCACATGTGATTGTAAACTACTGTATGGGTGCATGGGCAAGCGCAGAAGGAAAGGTGCGCCAGATGGTTTTTGGAGGGCGAATTTTGCTGGACTGGTTTTTAGACACCATGTCCCATTTGAAGCCCCCCCGATGCACCCCTACAGTAGAAACAACCAAAAAGTGCCCATATTTTGGAAACTAAGGGATAAGGTGACAGTGTTATTGATACTATTTTGGGGTACATATGATTTGTGATTACACTTTTTGCTAGGCAAGGTAAACAAAAATGGCTGTTCTGGCTCAGTTTTTTTTTTTTTTACCGTGTTCACCTGAGGGGTTAACTAATGTGATATTTTTGTAGAGCAGGTTGTTACGGACGTGGCAATACCTAACATGTATAGTTTTTTTATTTATTTAAGTTTTACACAATAATATAATTTTTGAAACAACAAAATCGTGTTTTAGTGTCTCTATTGTCTGAGAGCTGTAGCTTTTTTATTTTTTGGGCAATTGTCTCAGGTAGGGGCTCATTTTTTGCGGGAAGAGGTGACGGTTAGATTGGTGCTAGTTTGAGGGGCATACGCCTTTTTGATCACTTTGTATTACACTTTTTGTGATGTAAAGTGAAAAAAATGGCTTTTTTTACCCTGTTTTTATTTTATTTTTTTTACGGTGTTCACCTGAGGGGTTGGGTCATGTGATATTTTTATAGAGCGGGTTTTTACGGACGCGGCGATACCTAATATGTTAAGGTATTTTATTTTCTTCATTTTTAATCAATTAACATGTGCTTATATGGGGAAAAATGGGATTTTTTTTTACTTTTTTATTTTTTTTACACTTTTTTTTTTACACTTTTTGACTCAGACCCACTTGGTTCTTGAAGATCCAGTGGGTCTGGTGTTTTACAATACACTGCAGTACACTGTATAGTGTACAGCAGTGTATTTTCATTCATAGTAAGCTTTACCATGGCAAGCCGGACGAAAGCGTCCCCGGTTGCCATGGCAACCATCGGGATGCTGCCACAGCAGAGCAGCGTCCCGATGGGAGGGAGCTCCCTCCCTCTCTCCTCCCCACACCATCGGTGCGCTGCCAGAGCACCGCAGCGCCCGATGGGAGAGGGAGGGAGCCCTGTTAACCCTTTCCATACTGTGGTCCCTACGGACCGCGGCATGGAAGGGGTTAAACGGCCTGTACGCTGATACTCTGCTTCACCGCTCGGCCATCCTGACATCGAGGAGGGGGGGGGGGGAATGTATTAAAAATTTAACAGCCAGGGGACGGGGGGGGGGGGGTCTGCAAACATTTTATGAGGATCTGACCCCTGCAGTCTCGGACTGCGGGGATCAGATCCTTTCAACTAGCACACGCGTAGGCTGTGATTGGCTAGTCTGACCAGACTAGCCAATCACAGCGATCGCTGGCCCGGGACCGCCCCCATTGGTCCCGGGCTGGTTAGCTGAGACCCCTGGCTGTAATTAACAGCCGGGGTCTCAGCGCTGTCACCATGTCATCAGACATGGTGACAGTTTAATGCCATGACGGCTTATCCCGTCATGGGGCGGCAAGCGGCTCCTGCCCATGACGGGATAAGCCGTCATTCGGCGTTAAGGGGTTAAATAACATCATCTTTATTAAATGGGTTGCGATGAACAGCGATGAAGTATCGTGTGTGTGTGTGTGCTTGTGGGGAGGGGGATTATTATTTTTTCAAAACAAATCCACATTTTATTTTTTTTTTATTTATTTCCCTTTTTTAAATAAACTTTTATTAACCTTTAGCTATTTTTTTGGAACCACTATGGGACATCAGGTTTATAATGCATTATATTGTTCCATATACCAACGCATTATAGCCACTGTAACAGAAAAAAGTTATTAGGCCACGACTAATAGTAATAAAGTCATTTTATAACTTTGGGCCTTTGTTAGGATCCCGGTTGCAATGAAAGTGCATAGGCACCCCACAAAAGCATTTACGAGGGGCCAATGGAAAGGAAATCCACACTCTCTGTCTAACTGGTCAACATTGACTGCAGGGGGTTAAGAGGCTAGGATTTGAGTTATGTCCAGTTCTGGCAATTAAAGATGGAGCTAGGTGTGGTTCTGGAACCATGTATCAGTGCATCCTGGTCTGTTTATTCACTTATGCTGGCAGCAGGACTAATCCCAGTGTTGGCAGCAGGGGCTAAACAGACTCCACAAAGGCTACACAGCATCAGTGAAGGCGTCACCACGCGTGGCCAGCATGATCATGTGGTGATGTCATCACACTCGCGGCAGGTTTTCTTCAATCAAGATGGGAGCACGCGGCCTTTCTGCGATCAAGTGGATGAGGTGGATATTTTTAATCAGAGTGTGCATTAAGAGAGTGTATCATTGTGTGCATCAGATTAATCCCCTGAGTACCTGAATGTAAGTCTCAGGTGCCACGATCAGCATTGAACATGGCATCTGAGGGGTTAAATGACAGGGGGAGGACAATTAGTCATTCCCCATCATTGCGTCCGCTCCATAAAATGAAAAGCAATTTGCTGCCGAGTGCCGAATCAAATTTTTCACTAGTGTTGAGCCTGGATTTGGGAATGGAGACAATGCATTGGAATGGCAGTGGTTGAATTGGTCAGGATGAGTATCAATTATTTTTGTACACCACTCTGAGCATTTTACTAAAAAATTTGCCACACTGGACAAATTCTTTAACTAAGGCAATGCCACAGCAGGTTGTATGGTTCTCGTGCTTACAGAGACCCAGAAATGAAAAGCTAACATGTGAGATATAATACAATTTCCTACTGTGCAGTCATAGCACATCAGGACATAGCTGCTGATTACTGTGAAGCAGGTGGAATAGAGGGCATTGTACATTGCACAAGTCCTTATTTTGTTGAGTGATTTACGTGAAGTGTCTATGAAGTGTTGATAAACCTCTTATAGCAGAAGACTGCAACCATTTTTAGCTTGAGCGTTATATTCAAAATAGCATGATGTTAATCCACACTGGATAAAAGAAAAGCCTGCATCTAATATGTGTACTTTTTTATGTATTATGTAGTTTTGAAAAGTTTCATTTGGCCGATTTGTCAAACTTCATTCCGAAATAATTTGTCACGAATCGCGATAAATCAGGTCTACCCAGGCAACTCTGCCTAATCATATTCATCCCACTTGGTTACCATATCTCAGTGTGAAGGCTTGGAAGTTAAACTGTAGCAAGAGTACAGGGAGAGTGTATCATTGTGTGCATTAAGTTCTAGTGCACCCAGGGGTGCACCGCCAAAGAGGCGAGGTGAGGCCATTGCCTCAGGTGGCACCAGGTTGGGGCAAGTGGGGGCAGCAGAAAGACCATGAGCACTTCCATTGTGGAAAAACTCATCTCTGCATATTCAACTACATCGCTGTTCTCAGATTCCTGGCTGTGTGTATCTGTTGTCACTTGAGATGATGTTGAGGAGCGAGTCAAACATTACAGTACAGCTGGATTGTTGGTCAAAATATGACCGTGGGATGACATTGGCAGATCTGGCCTGTTGCTGTGGCTGCTGCTATCACCACCCATTTTTTTGGTGCTGCTTGTGCTGGCTATAGCAATAGTTTTGCCACTGACCATTCCTTTGGAGGGTGCAGGCAACTGTCTGTTTGCCATAGTGTACAATAACTATGTTGGTGATGTAACATATTAACTATGAATGTTGCAGCAGTTGAACAAGATGCACGTGGCAATTTCCCTCAACCTGCAGTCTCCCTGCTGTCTCCCTATGCTCTCCCTACAGTGATCTATGGATATCAGTGCGGCTCAGGCTCCAGTACATCTTTAGTCATGGTTGCACTCCTAGTGACTGCGGTATTTGCGCCCCTACTCTCAAGTGTCTTATCAATACTTTGCAGAGATAAAATAAAACAATATGTTGAAAAGTTAGAAGGCTTTTAACGCCCAACTTTAACCGTCCTTATAACTGTCCTTTAAACTGTCCTACTTGCTACAGTTACAACGATTTTAAATGTAAGTGATAACTAGTTCTTTTTATTACATTACACGGTGCCACTTGTCATTTGTCTCCTAGTGTTCTCTCAATCCCCGAAAAACATTCAGGTTTCTTTTTTCAAATTATAATCCACAGCATAACATAGAGCAGAAGTAGCAGTCTCTTAATCCATAAACTGCATAATAGGCAGCATGGCCACTTCACACCCTTTGTCCGGCATACACACCTTATCCCTTGAACAGCTTAAATAGCCATGTGATAAAGAATATTTATAATAAATACTAGACGTACAGATACCCCAAATCCCTGCTGCAACTCTCTACTCCTAAAAAATCCTAAATGTAGACACATGACAGGTATACATAGTGATGAAAAACACCACCTACAAATAGACATTAAAAGCACCATTTTTACTGAGCCGCTGTATGCTGTAAAAACACTGTATACCATATGCAGGATGGGTGGCATGGATTAATAGTAAAACTCTGTTGCAAACTAAGCCAACCAATAGTCGGTATAAAGTTAGAAAAAAGTGTCTAGCCATGCACCAAATTTATTATACATCCTGGGCCACTGGGATAAATTTGGTGTATCTTTACTCTGCTGTTTACATTTAACATATGCTAAGTACTTCTGCCTCCTAGTATTTTGTCCTGTATGGCAAAGAGCCGTGCAAGAAAATACATTGGCCCAAACTTACTAATCTGTCATTGCCTACAATCTGTCTACACAGTGGTGCAAATTGGTGCACTTTGGCACAACTAGGATTTCTACAAGGTTTTCCAAAAGGGGGTGGGGCTTAGTGGGAATGGGGTGTGACTTTGCGGGATATGATGTGCTGTGCCAAACTTGTGTGACAATGCTGGGGTTAAATTCGATCTAAAAGTAAGCCAACCAATAGTTGGTATAGATTTAGACAAATGTGTTTACCATGTACCATATTTATCATCCAGCCTGAGCCCCTTTGATAAATCTGGTGCAGGTCTAGACATCCTGTCTAAGTTACACCATCTATAGATTTAGTAAATCTGCTCCACAAGGTTTTACTGTGAATTGATGTTGTTTTGTTATGCATGCGCAGTGCATCCTTCACTTTCAGGGCTCCGTTCTGGATATAGGTGCGGGTCCCAGCGGTGGGACCTGCGCCTTTAAGACAATGGGGGCATATCCTAGTGATATGCCCCATTGTCCATCATGAGACAAACCCTTTAAAGCTTCCTGAGACCATTCATGTGTGGGATTGTCTCCCATCTGAGGGAGTAGGCTCACTCACAATTTGGCATAAGAATACTGCCCTGAATAAAGAATGGTATCAAAACATCCTTCAATAGTAACTTCTCCTAGTGATCCAGAAGCAATTTGGTGATGAACAATGATTTTTCCAGTATGATGGAGCACCATGTCACAAGGCAAAAGTGATAACTAAGTGGCTTGGTAAAAAAAAAACATTGAAACATTAGGTATCCACACAACCAAAATAACCTGAACAACTAATTTAAAGGGTTATTCAGTGTGAAATCTGTACAGTATAAGAAATAAAACAAAAAATCTACTTTTCTATGTTAGCGATGCAAAAAATGTCATTTATATGTACCCTCACAAAGTACCAAAAGAAGCACTCTGCTGTTTCCCGGCCTAGAAGTGGTTAGGACTGTGTCTCATCTCGCCTTAGTAACTGTGAGATGAGACAATTCTTTAACTTTTAAGTTAACTTTTTGAGTGAAAACTATGGTAAAACTAAATTATTTATCTCTCAAATTCAGATAACTTGAGTCCTCCTTTTGTTTCAGGTTCTTCCTTGGTTATCTGCATTGTGTCTGCAACGTCTGCGCTGGACAGCTATGGAGTTGGGGAGAAGTAAGTGTATAGTACAGACATAATTACTTATATATAGTCCAGTGTAGTGTTGAGTAAATTGATTTTAAATTAATCAGCTTCATTTGAGTTTCCCTCCAAAAATTCTACTGTTTGGCGTTTTTGTTTTGAAAGATTTACACAAAACTTTGTGTTTTATACTCAAAATTAAGCATACTAGTGAGGGAACCAGGGCAGGAAACATGAAGACATGATCACATTACCCTGGGTGGGACCTTGACCAACAGGCTTTCCCACAATGCTTTGCAATTGCAGCAGGCAGAACCATGGTTGCTACGGGGGCGACCCTTTCCCCCCTCCAGGGCCCTCTAAGGAGATCTTCCCTCCGTCCCAGTGGTAAGAGTGCCAAGGGAATCTGGGCCACTTAAGTCTTTGTTGGGATTGTCACGGTGTTCCTACCTTGTGAGACGAACAGGCCCCAGGCGGTGGCTCCGGCTGCAATAAATTTCTAGTAGTAGTAATAGAGGGTCGTCGGATGGGAATGATGCACAGACTTTTATGAATGGTCCAACGCAGTTTTATTTACTTAACTTTGAATACAGATAACTCAGTTCATGCTTCAGCTTGGTGTCCAGCAAGTGCAGCTTATTGCTTATACTTGGCAGATGCTTGGAAATTCAGGTTTCAGGCTTCCTGTTCTAAGCTGAGGTTACTTCTTAAGTCTGGCTTCCCTTTAGTGTATTGTAGTGCCTTATTGCAGCCTGTATTGCTCAGTCTTTAGGGCACAGCAGAGCTGAAGGTGCTCTGCTGTCCTGCACATGTCCTCCCCAATCAGGGTACAGGGGACAACTGCCTGTCTAAACTGTAATTTCCTCCTCACTGCAGGAAGTTGGAAGAACTTAACTTCTCTCCAGCAGAGGGGGTCAGAATGGACTAAGGACCGTACCATTCTGGTAAAACTACATCTGAATCTGCCATAGTATTTACTGACACCTGCTGGTCCACCAGGTACATTACATGAGAAACAGTTGCATAACAGTGAATATAATACATATTAATGCTGGTGATGACATCAATGCACAGAATTACATTTCTAGAGTAGCACACAGATAGGAGCTGGTTACGCAGAGTGGTAACACTACTCTGGGGTGTTACACAATGAGCTTCACAGCCAATCAGGAGGGAGGATATTGGTTGATCAGATGGAAAAATGAATGAAGCCAGCAAAGGAGGCAATATGGACAATCACAACCCATTAGTAAGTGCCTTGTATTAACTTTCTCTACATGATAAATGCCACTTGCTGAAGTGACACAGTCTCTTTAAGTCAAAATAGCCACAAATAACATTAACCACCACAGGCCATAGCTGCAGGCAAATACACTGTCCAGCACCATAACCAGCATTTCACGCAAGCCAATAAAGTGTTGCTGGGTCAGTGTTAATGTTTGTTGTTGCAAGCATAGAACTAGGGATTTATTCTGGATTATGTGTACATTCGTACTATATCTACTATACCTGAAAAATGGAAGTTTTGATCAAACGTGTGTTGGACCCATCTACCAACGTCAAGGTGGCGTCTGCAGATGGGTACCTTATACTAACAGAACTGCCTCTCCTGGGCCTAATTTAAGCCTACAATGTTCAGGGCGGTAAAGCAACCAACTATATTTATTCTCTGTTTAGAAGCCCTGGGCAGATGGATGGGAAGTGCTTCATCTACAAGGAGGAAGCTACCCTCTGTTAGTGTTAGGTACCCATCTTCAGAAGCCACCCTGACGTTAGTAGATGGGCCTGACATACGTTTGATCAGTAAAATCATACATTCTATTTTACTATTTTAGTTTGCAAAATGTAATTATACAAAAACCATCATAGCAGAACATGGCCTGTAAATATAGACTAAGGGACTGGATCTCTCAGGCTCCCATAGAAGGCAAACCCCGATGCCTAAGGAAGGCATCAGTCTGCCTTCTCAGCCATCGGGTCCCTATCACTGCAGCGCAGGGACCTGTTGACGAGGAAGGAACCTGTACTCTCTGCACACCCCCTGCATGCCGCGGGCAGGTTTGACAGTGGCATACAAGGGGTTAATACACCGGCATCAGTGTTTTCATGGATGCTGCCGTATGCAGCAGAGGCCTGGCTGTCAGTGACTGTGCCCGCCCGATATGGTGCTGTTTCTTTAAGGGGTTATCCAATTTCTCAAAACTCCCCCACATGTGCCCTGCCCCTCACATGTAATATATTTACCTTGCTTCTTACTCGCGGTGACGCTCCTGGTCCCCCCTGCTGCTGCTGCTTCTCCCTGGACACGTAGGGCGGGGACCAGGAGCGGCACTGGGAGTGAGAAACAAGGTAAATATATTACATGTGAGGGACCCGGCACATGAGGGGGAGTTTTGAGAAATTGGATAACCCCTTTAAGTCACGGCTCTGAGCGCCGTACATATATGGCAGGGGTCCTCTACAGGTTAAACAGGATGTTTGTTACCACCGGCTGCCATCCATTTAACCATAGTCATATGTCACTGTCACTCTGACATTACTAATGCTGTGTTGGCGATAAAGAGAGCTTGAAAGGGGTTGGACACAGTCCTAGGAGACCCCAGAATGTTATTCACAATTTTTCAGGGCAATTGGGACACTTTCTGTTAGGACCAAATCGAATCTGATGGAACCTGTCTGAACTGGACCCAAAATGAATTTTGGGATATTCACTCATCTCAAGTGACAAGTCCTCTTTATTTTGTTATATATATTCATAATATATATATATATATATATATATATATATATATATATATATATATTATAGCCTATTGGTAATATCAGGTAATAAATCACAATGTAAGTGTGAAGATTTTCAGATTAAATAACAATAAATGTCGGCACTATAGTAAAATAGTAAAAATGATGATTGTCCCCCTGTTTTCAAGAAATTAATATAAGAAATTACAGATTCGGTGAATTCAAGGATGAACAAGGTGACTGATCATTAAATAGGTTTTCCATTGGAGCCCTTATTTCTATATCTATATTATATCTTAAATGGGCAAGATGAGAGATGAGGGCATTTTTCTAGGACCCCCTCTATTAACCATGGTGGAGAGGCACTGTATGGAGCAACTCTTGCTTTATTGGTATCAGCATTACATGGTGACCCATTGACCTCAATGAGTTCTCTGTAATGCTGCAGGGGAAACTCACACATGTGCCCGCAGCGATAACAGCTTCAACAGAAAGACGGAACAAGCAGCGACCAAAGAAAAACCTGCTTCAGGAAGTGAATGCTGAGCAAAATCCTTTACCAGAATAACTTCAGTAGAGAGTTACGTGCTGCAACAATACCGTGTTCTCACTAAATTTTACCTTAAACCCCTGAGACGCCAGCATTTTACATGGATATCTGTAAATAAAGAATATATCAGGTCTAACTTTAATGTGAGCAATAGAGAGATGGTGGTGTGGCACCGAGCACTCATCTTTCATGCTAGAGTATTACATGCCCACGTCTTCAGAACGTGTGCCCAGGGAACATAAAATTAGACCACTCCATCACTGCAGAAAGAATATACTTCTTGCAAGTTATTGTATTCAAGTTAAAATGACAGGAATTAATGCGGCCATTTATCAAATGGCCACAAGAGGCGCTTTCCCTCAAAATGATACAAATATATGCTTATACTGGAAATAATTTTAAGATCGGCAATAAACAGAAATCAAGCATTCTGCATATGTATTGTGTTTAGCTTTCAGTGCTGTTTTCTCACTGTTCTAAATCATTTCCCTCTTTGCTGGAAAAGGATTGTGCCCTGTTGGCTCCACAGAGTATTCTGTAAACTGAGAACTTTGTGAAGGAAAAACAGTGATATATATATATAATATACTATTCTTTCATTGCAAAAAATATAGCTCAAGATGCACTTTTTTGCATTTTTTATATTATACTACACGGGCTGCTTAAATTTTGTTATTTTTTAGTTTGTAGTAAAAAAAAAAACAACAACTGTAAAACATATATTGTACCATGAATCTAGCATAGTATATAGAATACTTGCATGAACTCCATGTCAGCACATCTAACGTATTTAAATTTAATTTTTTTGTTTAAGTTTGAAAAACCTTATAAGTCAGTGATTGATAATGTAATATTAGGGTTTAATCCGTTTATTTTTCTATCTCCTCCCATTTTTTTTTATTTTTATGGGGGGTTATTAAGTTAAATAAATTTAACTGGTATATAGGTGATCCGCACATCAATACACAGAGTAGTGCACCACATTATCTGTGAGTGATAACATGCTATTAAGTGTCAGGCCTCAATCATCCGATTCCGGTTATTGTATCTCCACACAGTTGTAATTTTATTTTTTTGGGATTATTCAATTCGAGTAAACCAGCATGTAGGTGAACACTACAACAAAGCACTCAAATTACCTGTGAGTGATAACATGATATTAAGGCTACTTTCACACCAGCGTTTTTGCTGGATCCGTCATGGATCAGCAAAAATGCTTCTGTTCTGATAATACATCCGCCTGCATCCGTTATGAATGGATCCGGTTGTATTATCTTTAATCTAGCCAAGACGGATCTGCCATGAACACCATTGAAAGTCAATGGGGGATGCATCTGTTTTCTATTGTGTCCAAGAAAACGGATCCATCCCTGTTGACTTACATTGTGAGTCAGGATGGAGCCGTCTTGGTCCGCACCACATCACGGATAGAAAAATGCTGCTTGCAGTGTTATTCTGTTCGTGATGGGGACGCAACCAAACACAACAAATGCATTAGAGAATAATCTCTAATCCCTAGTTCTATTATTGACATGTAACAGTGTGCTGCCATACGTATTTTGTTTGCTATCTGCATGTTAGCATTATGGATGTGCACCTGTGATTTTGGATGTGTTAGTCTTAATCATCCGGTTCCGTTAATTTATTTCTCCACACGGTTGGAATTTAATTTTTTGGGGTGTTGTTCAATTTAAAAGGGGTTTCTGATATTATTTTGACTGATACCTATCCTCTGGAATGATAGAATGGTCTGCAGCTACACTGTTCCAACTTGCTGGAATTCAACATTACACATACTCAAGCATCTGTACAAGCAGTGGAAATCCGTGAATGATTTGTTCATGCACCAGACCACCTCAGCAGGGAGCATGTGTTGTTTCCAGGTTGGGCAGTCACAGTTCATGCCATTCATGCTAAATTGTCCCTTATTCCCTTCATATGTACTTTTGAATTTTGAGTCGCTGACGCTAATGGTATAGGTGGCAACAAAGGGGGAGGAAGAACAGCTTGTGCATCTTGCTGTCTGCCATGTAGCTGTTGGGGACCCATAATGAGAAATTCACATGGGGACGGAATAAGAGGTGATGGCACTGGAGGAAGAAGAGCAGTCAGAGTTGGAGCATCAAGAGGATCATGAGTATAATGGTGACACCTGCTACAATACCCAATCGTCTCAGTGGGAGTGGGGTGGGGGCATCATCACTTTTGTCAAAATGAATAAAGCCTGGTTTTGGGAGGATTTTCACACAGAGGCCAATGAATTGATATGTCCTTGCTGATAGTGACCCATCTTCCCACTTTTGCTGTCTGCCTGCCTGTCTCCATCATGCCACTGCTGTGGCCTGCCAACAATAATTTTCTGTATGGCTGCTGCCTCCATCATGCCACTGCTGCCATCATGCCACTGATGTGGCCTACCAGCCATAATATTCTGTGCAGCTACTGCAGCTGATGCCTCCTCAGCTGCTGCTGCTTCTATGTATCTGTGTGGTCTGGATCCAAAATACAGCGCCCATAGCTTTTTACGGGATTATGTTGTACCTTTGATTTTATGTTGTATGTTGTCATACTAAAATTATTTGAAATACTGTGCTTATCTATATATTACTGTCTGATTTCTAAAACCATGTGGTTGCTCTATTAATTAATTAGTTGTGTCATAGTAAGCATGCTCATAGCCTATAATAGACCCAATGAAGGTCAAAAGAGTTTCTTTTACATCGGCATAGCTTTTTACATTGTAGTAAAATGTTTACTTGAATACAGGAGAGTGATTGGAGTCAATGGGTGACTCAAGCAACTGTGCAGCATACATTTTACATTTGGCATATATGTAGAGAACATTTTTATCATATACAGTACGACCAAAAGTTTGGACACACCACCTCATTCAAAGAGTTTTCTGTATTTTCATGACGATGAAAATTGTAGATTCACACTGAAGGCATCAAAACTATGAATTAACACATGTGGAATTATATACTTAACAAAAAAGTGTGAAACAACTGAAAATATGTCTTATATTCTAGGTTCTTCAAAGTAGCCACCTTTTGCTTTGATTACTGCTTTGCACACTCTTGGCATTCTCTTGTTGATAAATAAATGATGGTCCAACTAAACGTAAACCGGATGGAATAGCATGCCGCTGCAAGATGCTGTGGTAGCCATGCTGGTTCAGTATGCCTTCAATTTTGAATAAAAACCCAACAGTATCACCAGTAAAGCACCCCCACACCATCACACCTCCTCCTCCATGCTTCACGGTGGGAACCAGGCATGTAGAGTCCATCCGTTCACCTTTTCTGCGTCGCACAAAGACACGGTGGTTGGAACCAAAGATCTCAAATTTGGACTCATCAGACCAAAGCACAGATTTCCACTGGTCTAATGTCCATTCCTTGTGTTCTTTAGCCCAAACAAGTCTCTTCTGCTTGTTGCCTGTCCTTAGCAGTGGTTTCCTAGCAGCTATTTTACCATGAAGGCCTTCTGCACACAGTCTCCTCTTAACAGTTGTTGTAGATATGTGTCTGCTGCTAGAACTCTGTGTGGCATTGACCTGGTCTCTAATCTGAGCTGCTGTTAACCTGCGATTTCTGAGGCTGGTGACTCGGATGGGCCACTTATTAAACCTGACAGGGCACACCTGGGAAGTGAAAACCATTTCAGGTGACTACCTCTTGAAGCTCATCAAGAGAATGCCAAGAGAGTGCAAAGCAGTAATTAAAGCAAAAAGTGGCTACTGTGAAGAACCTAGAATATAAGACATATTTTCAGTTGTTTCACACTTTTTTGTTAAGTATATAATTCCACATGTGTTAATTCATAGTTTTGATGCCTTCAGTGTGAATCTACAATTTTCATCGTCATGAAAATACAGAAAACTTTTTGAATGAGAAGGTGTGTCCAAACTTTTGGTCTGTACTGTATGCATGGAATGTGAGAGAGAGTACTTCTTCTCCCTACAGTACTCCAAATGTGTACTCCTCGATGCTCTCAATAAGGAGAAATAATACGCCAATCAAGGCCTTTCAAACAGCCAAGGAATTTTTCTTTGCTCAGCTCTGTTAAAGGATACTTATCCAGAAAGAGCTTGGTTCATAGGCACTCAGTTTCCCTCTCTTTTTTGGAAAGGAGACTGGCTAGCATATCTCTTTTCCAGAAAAGCATTATGTGGGGACAAGGGCACAGCAATAAAAACAAATAAAAACATTTAATTATTTTTATGTTACTTGATTTTAGACAAACCAATTTGCATATGTGTTTCCTAGAAACAAAGTGGAGTGTTTTGTAGCCTATAATAGTCATCACATATACTATGTGGTCTCCATAATAGAAAAGGTAGCTACCCAAAGGGCCCCCCAATGATTCTCTGTTAGAAAAGCTAATTCTGTCTGTTCTGTTCTGGTAAAGGGCTTTTGTCCTGGAAGAGCTATTTTCCTATTTTCCTGAGAAAGCCTGATCTAAAGGCTGAGCAATGATTGGATGGCAATGCTATAGATGTGAAACACTTAACTTTTTAAATCTTTTTGTAAAGAAAGCTAGCTTGTACATGTCTTTAGTGCACATAGCTTTCCCTTAATTTGCCTGAAAAAAAAAAAAAAAAAACGCAAGCAATTCAGGTACAATCTGATTTTTTTTTTTTAGAAAATTTGGGAAAATTGCCCAATCTATTTGCTCACCTCTAATATGTATATTTACACATAGATTCTTGTGCTTTATAGATCAATTTTCCCCAATTTTTTTAATCCACCAAGTTTTTGGTAGTAGCCTCAAACTGTTCAATTATTGCTTTTTCATAACAAAATGTTTAATCTATTGCTGTGCTTGTGTTCCCTCTTTCTCTCACTCTCTCATCTTTTTTTTAAAGAATCTGAGTCCTAGGAGACCAGAGGGTCTAAATCAATTTATTAAAAAAATTCTTTGAATCGGACCCAAAACAAATTTTTTAAAAAGGTGTTCATCTCAAATATATATATAGGAACTATTTAGTGCATTAAAGCTGTAAAAACCTATACACAATAATGGTTCCACATTCACACTCTTTATGCTTTATATTTAATAACTGAAAGGAATGTAAGTCACATTGCAGAAATTTGTTCACATTTTGAAGCAGTAACTTTTGTTCATCAATGTCAAGAAACCTAAGGAAATCCACTGTGATTCAGTGTAGTCACCCAACAAAGCACAGATTATGTAAATAACCATCCTGCACCTTCTAATTATCTTTTCCTGCTAAGATAATAACACAATACGGACACTTTGGATAGATTTGATAGAGTGCTATTAGAGTTACTGCCACCATTGTCTTCTTTTCCTACAGATCAATAAAAAGAGTGGTTTTGCAATGTTGATGAATCTCCTGTTTGGATTCAAATGACAACCTCTGGATAGCAGTAGGAAAATGTTAAATTACCAAGTAATAATGTTTGAAATAATGAACAAGGCTGTTATACTTAAAAAGAACCTGTCACCACGAAATGCAGTGAAATCTGCAGGCCTCATGTTATAGAGGAGAAGGAGCCGAGCAGATTGATAGTTATAGTTTTGTGGGGACAACCCAGTTAAACATGTAATTTATACATTTAAATCTTTGCTTTTTCTGAGCTCACGATGGTCCATTTGGCTAATATCAGTGATTAACCCATAGGTGACCCTCTCCGTACATGTATGGCGCTGCCAGAAGTGACTTAAGGACCAGCACCATACATGATGGCACTATGGTCGGGCGGGTGCAGGAGCTGGTCCCGCTCGATCAGCAGCAGGTGCTTGGCTATTACTGACAGCCGAGACCCTGCTGTATCCACCAGTATCAGTGAAAACACAGGTGCCAAAATATTAACCCCTTATAAGCCACAGTCAACGCTGACCAGGGAGGGAGCAGGCTCCCTCTCTAACCCCATCGGTCCCCTGCGCTGCGGTGACAGGGGGCCAATGGCTGCTAAAGCAGCCTGATGCCTTGCACAGGCATCGGAGCTTGCCAGCTACAGAAGCAGGATAGAAGTAGGATAGAAGCTCTATAAAAATATGACATAATCAACCCTGTCAGGCGAACGCCGTAAAAAAAAAAAAAAAAGAACTGAGCCAAAACAGACATTTTAGCTCACCTTGCCTCCCAAAAGTGATCAAAAAGTCACATGTACCCCAAAATGGCACCAATGAAAATGTCACCTCTTCCTGCATAGAATGAGCCCCCACACAAGACCATAACCAGAAAAAAATAATTAGAGAAAATGGCCTGTACAAGACTAGAGATTAAAATGTATAAATTACAAGTTTTACTGAATCTTTTCCCAGAAAGATATTTATTAATCTGCTCAGCTGTTTCTAAATCTAAATTGACATTAATAGAAAAAACAAAACAAAAACACAAAATGGTGGTAACAGGTATAGACAGAGCAGAGACTGAGGACAAACAGTGTGGATTTAATTTAACAGATACATTTCTTATTTTCTAGTTGCTGGCTGTCTCTGCAGAAAGGAGCAATATGGGCATTTGTGGCTCCTGCATTGTTCGTTATTGTGGTATGTATTATATATTTATGTCGTCATGCTACAATATACTGGATTACCTGCTTTTTATTCTATGTCAAAAGCAGACATGAGAAAACGTATCAAAAATTTGATTTGGCTGCTTTGCCAAATTTCACTAAGAAATTTGATTCTTACGAATTACTTCATCATGAATCAGATTCCATTGTATGTAGTGGGTGCAATGATGAGGAACACCATCCCAAAAATGTAACTCAATATCACCTTTAAGCTCTAGAAGCTTTGCACATAATTAAACTAAGTAAGGGCTCGTTCACATCACCGTTAGGGCTTCCGTTCAGGCTTTCCGTTATAACATCGTTATAACGGAAAGAAACGGAATCCCTAGGACGGACATCAAAACGGACACCTTTAAGAGGCATTCCGTTTTGATCCGTCATAATAGAAGCCTATGGCCCTGCATAACGGATCCGTCTGGATGCCGTTATGCTGGACGGAAAACAAAGTCCTGTCGACAGGACTTTGTTTTCCGTCCAGCATAACGGCATCCAGACGGATCCGTTATGCAGGGCCATAGGCTTCTATTATGACGGATCAAAACGGAATGCCTCTTAAAGGTGTCCGTTTTGATGTCCGTCCTAGGGATTCCGTTTCTTTCCGTTATAACGATGTTATAACGGAAAGCCTGAACGGAAGCCCTAACGGTGATGTGAACGAGCCCTAAGTGAGATATGGTCAGGGGTGGATTGGCAATAGACCTTACAGGGAAATTTCCTGGTGGGCCGATGCCCAGAGGGCCGCCTGGGTCCTCATCACGGCCGGCCAGTGGAAGTTTTTGGGGATGTATTTTGTTGCTGCTGTCAATATTTTATGTTAGACTGTGGTATTTGGCTCTGTTGGAGTGTTATAATGTGCCACAATATGGTACTGCTGGCCCTGCTTTCCATTAATCTGAAACTGACTACAAAATAGGGCCACTTAATTTTTTAGTAATTTTTCAGCAAAATCTGATGACATCCAGCAGCCAGCAAGCTGACGTGGTAACGTCACATAGCAAGTGGACGAGCAATGTCAATTGGTTTAACTATATCCATTTCTGGTTAGAAAGTTATATAATATCAGAAAACCACCCTAAACATGGCTACCATCATCTATAGACAAAGTTTTTCGGTTTCAGCATCTTTTTTCTTTTTTTGCATAAGCGAGTGATAAGCAATATTATTATCTCTCTAAAGCCATGGCAGGTGAAAAATTCATGTGAAAAACTCACAAAACTATGAGAATAGAATAGTTTAAGGTAAAAAAAAGATGTTGAATTAAAGATCTTCAAAATGAATGTCCGTATTTGAACTCTTTGCCTTCAGCATTCGGTGCTGATTGATGAATCAAATACTTCCCTTCATACAGGATAAATAATTTGTATTCCCCATTATAGCCTTAGAGTTAAATGAATGTATCATCAGGAAATGAAATATTCTTTATAAGATTTTTTAAAAACTTTATTTAAAAAAGTCCTGAAATATTGTTGTTTTGACTCTGCCCGCAGAGCTTTATAATAAACTATAATATAACTTCCTTTTCTGTAAGGAATGATTTTTCAAAAGTTCCACCTGTAATTATCACAGGCAGTATTGCAATAAGAGATAATACCTTTGTATAGGTAACATAGGCTCTGTTATTCACAATAGGCGATATATATATTAAAGGGGTTGTCCGGGTTCAGAGCTGAACCCGGACATACCTTTAAATTCACCCAGGCCGCCCGCCTGAACAGGGCATCGGAGCATCCTATGCTCCGATGCCCTCCTTTGCCCTGCGCTAATTAGCGCAGGGCAAAGGCATTTAGCCTGGTTCCGATGACATACCGGGCTCTGCCAGGCGGAGGCTTCCGCCCGGCAGTGAGCCCGGTGACGTCACCGGCGCTGATGGGTGGGCTTTAGCGCTGCCCTAGCCAGTAAAACGGCTAGGGCAGCGCTAAAGCCGGCCCAATACAGCCGGTGACGTCACCGAACTCACTGCCGGGTGGAAGCGTGTTATGTAAACAAAAGAGCCCTTGCCCTGCGCGATCCAGCGCAGGGCAAGGGAAGACATCGGAGCATGAGATGCTCCGAAGCCCTGTTCGGGCGGGCTGCCTGGGTGAATATAAGGGTATGTCCGGGTTCAGCTCTGAACCCGGACAACCCCTTAAATTATAGTCACTTATGTAGAATTGACATATTCCACAGCACTTTACAGACATAAGAATTACTCAGTCCCCAATGGAGCTCACAATTTAAGTTCCTCATCACTTTGTCTTTGGAGTGTGGGAGGAAACCGCAGTACCCTAAGGAAACCCACGCAAACACAGGGAAAACATACAAACTCCATGCAGATGTAGTCCTAGGTCGGACTTGAATCCAGGACCCCAGTACTGCAAGGCAACAGTGCTAATTGTGGACATATTCTGTGACCTGTGAAAAGGTCAGTGAACCTACAAGTTCCTATGGTCGATTTGGCTGCTGTGAAGACTATGGGGGCCTGGTTTAGGTGTAACATAGTAACATAGTTTATAAGCCGAAAAAAGACCTCTGTCTTTTAGTTTTACTCTCTTTGGCGATTAATCTCTCGGTCTCTAGTTTGGCTGCTTTTATTTGTCATTTTACATATTTTATTTTTTTCCTTATAGTTTTTCAATGCTTACTCGCTCCCCTCCTGTTTTAGTGATTTAAATGCTTTCTTTTTGTCATTTATTGCTTTCTCTATAGTTCTATTTATCCACATTGTTTTTTCTTGTTTCTTATTAGAGATGATCGAGCATACTCGTCCGAGCTTGGTGCTCGTTCGAGTATTAGGGTACTCGTAAGTGCTCGCTGCTCGGACGAGTATCTCGCCATACTCGAGGAAATGGCAACTTCCGCATCGTACTTTTTTGGCGCCTATAAACACAGCCAATCACAAGCCAGGAGACTCTACGGTACACCCAGCATCACGTGGGGCCCTTACATGTCGATAGCAGGGGTTGGCTGGCCTGATCAGGTGACCCTGGAATATACTAGTGACTGGCCGCGGTGCTCGGCTCAGATGCCGTCTGGATGTCGTTAGGGATAGAGCTGCTGCCTTTCAGGGACAGTGTTAGGGCCTGCATTTAGTTCTCTGTTAGGCAGGAATCACCCACAAAGAACCCAACAGCCCTTCTAAGGGCTAGAAGACATTTTTTTTGTCTCCTGGCTTGGCTGGCTGGCTGGCACTAGTAGTGCAGCTATCGCCATATATAACCCCCTTTTTTTATGTTATATCTCAGTGATACAAATCCATTGCACACAGCAGTGTGGAACCATTCTGTGTGTCACAGTTCAGCACACTCACTCCAATCCATATATACTGTCCAGGTGACACTTTCTGTACGTCACAGAATACAACCAAGTCATTTGCTACCAATAACGTATACAGCTTGATCCTAAAAATCTCTGTGCGACATTTGTCTGGGTCGCAGTCTAAATAGCCACCGTCAGTAGGGTGTCAGTCAGCTCTACGATAGTTTCTGCACGTCACGTTTCAAAAAAAACTAAACTAAAAAAAAAAATATAAAAAAAAAAATAATTTTTTTTGTTGTTTTAGCTCAGTGATACAAATCCATTTTACTCAGCTGCGTGTAACCTTTCTGTGTGTCACAGTTCAGCACACTCGCTCCAATCCGTATATACTGTCCAGATGACACTTTCTGTACGTCACAGAATACAACCAAGTCATTTGCTACCAATAACGTATACAGCTTGATCCAAAAAACTCTCTGTGCGACATTTGTCTGGGTCGCAGTCTAAATAGCCACCGTTAACAGGGTGTGAGTTAGGTCTCCGATAGTTCCTGCACATCACGTTCCCAAAAAAACAAAATAAAAAAAAAAATATAAAAAACAAAATATAAAAAAAATTAGTTTTTTTGTTGTTTTAGCTCAGTGATACAAATCCATTTTACTCAGCTGCGTGTAACCTTTCTGTGTGTCACAGTTCAGCACACTCGCTCCAATCCGTATATACTGTCCGGGTGACACTTTCTGTATGTCACAGAATACAACCAAGTCATTTGCAACCAATAACGTATACAGCTTGATCCAAAAAACTCTCTGTGCGACATTTGTCTGGGTTGCAGTCTAAATAGCCACCGTTAACAGGGTGTGAGTTAGGTCTCCGATAGTTCCTGCACGTCACGTCCCCAAAAAAACAAAATTAAAAAAATATATAAAAAACAAAATATAAAAAAAATTAGTTTTTTTGTTGTTTTAGCTCAGTGATACAAATCCATTTTACTCAGCTGCGTGTAACCTTTCTGTGTGTCACAGTTCAGCACACTCGCTCCAATTCGTATATACTGTCCAGGTGACACTTTCTGTACGTCACTTAATTCAACCAGACTGAACAAGTTTGTGGGTTTCAGTACACCAGGCCCGTTTATTTTTTTTTTTTTATATCATACACTTATATACAAAAAATGTTGAACCCCAGGGCTAAGAGTCGAGGACGAGGGCGTGGGCGTGGGCATTCAATTACTGCAGGGGGCAGAGGCCGTGGTCCTGGGCAGGGTGAGACAGTACCTGCTGATGAGGGAGCTGTGGAACGCCGCAGAGCTACACTCCCTAGCTTCATGTCTCAACTTACAGGGACACGTGGTAGAGGACTGTTGAAACCACAACAGTGTGAACAGCTGATCTCGTGGATTGTGGACAATGCTTCAAGTAATTTGTCCACCAGTCAGTCTTCCACGCAGTCCACCCACGTTACCCAAGGGAGCACTCCTCTGGCTCCTCCACCTCAACCTCCTATCCCCAGTCTGCCCCCTCCCAGGAAAATTTGGAATGCGATCCGGCATACTCTCAGGAACTGTTTTCTGGACCCTTCTCAGAGTCACAAACCACTTCTCAGGTTGCTGCTGACCTCGTTCCCGATGCCCAAGTTTTCCAACTGTCGCAGTCTGTGGGTGATGATGATGATGATGACAATGTTGAGTTAGTGGAAGAAGTTTGTAAAGAGGTGTCAGACGATGAGGAGACATGGTTGTCAGACAGTGGTGAAGTTGTTGTTAGGGGAGGAATTCCGAGGGGGGAGCAGACTGAGGAATCGGAGGATGACGAGGTGACTGACCCAAGCTGGGTTGATATGCCGAGTGAAGAC
The DNA here is from genome assembly GCA_900303285.1 of Rhinella marina. NCBI lineage: Eukaryota > Metazoa > Chordata > Amphibia > Anura > Bufonidae > Rhinella > Rhinella marina. The sequence continues at coordinate 23,430 of ONZH01006492.1, read as the reverse complement.
AGTGCTTCTGAGGCGGAGGAGAGTGCTGCACCAGAACAGGTTGTAAGAGGCAGTGGTGTGGCCAGAGGGAGAAGCAGGGCCAGAGCTGGTGCATCAGCAGCAACTGTTTCACTTAGTGAAGCTCCCGTGGCGAGGCCTAGATGTTCGCAAGTCTAGAGGTTCTTTAAAGAAAGTGAGGATGACCGACGGACTGTGGTGTGCAACCTGTGCCACACCAGGATCAGCAGGGGTGCCACCACTACTAGCCTAACCACCACCAGCATGCACAGGCATATGAGTGCTAAACACCCCACTCAATGGAACCAAGGCCGTTCACCACCTCCTGCGGGTCACACCACTGCTCCTTGCCCTGTGTCACTCGCTGCCTCTGCTAGTCAACCCCCTGCGTCACTTGCTGCCTCTGCTAGTCAACCCCCTGACCAGGACCCCGGCACGAGCGCCTCCCGCCGGAAAACCACACCTTCGCCTCCACGATCCTCCACAGTGTCCACCAACGTGCCCCAGCGCAGCGTTCAGCTGTCTTTACAGCAGATGCTAGAGCGCAAGAGGAAATACAGTTCCACCCACCCACATGCCCAAGCCCTCAACGTCCACATCTCCAAATTGCTTAGCCTGGAGATGCTGCCCTATAGGCTGGTAGAGACCGAGGCCTTTCGCAATCTCATGGCGGTGGCTGCCCCTCAGTATTCGGTCCCCAGCCGCCACTATTTTTCCCGATGTGCCGTCCCAGCCCTACACCAGCACGTGTCACATAACATCATCCGTGCCCTGACCAACGCTGTTTCTGAGAAGGTCCACCTAACCACGGACACGTGGACAAGTGCTGCCGGGCAGGGACACTATATCTCACTGACGGAACATTGGGTTAACTTGGTGGAGGCTGGGACCGAGAATGACCCTGGGGCCGCTCATGTACTGCCCACACCGAGGAATGCGGGGCCTACCTCGGTCACGGTCTCTCAGACGTACTATGCCTCCTCCTCCGACCCCTCCTCCTCCTCCACCGAATTACCATCCGTGGGCACGGCGCCTTCAGTCGGTAGCTCTAGGCACAGCAGCAGTGCCGTGGGTAAGCGCCAGTAGGCGGTGCTCAAACTGCTGAGCTTAGGTGACAAAAGGCACACCGCCCAAGAGCTGTTACAGGGCATCACGGCGCAGACCGATGTGTGGCTGGCACCGCTGAACCTCAAGCCAGGCATGGTTGTGTGTGACAACGGGCGTAACCTGGTGGCGGCTCTGCAACTCGGCAGACTGACACATGTGCCATGCCTGGCCCACGTGTTCAATCTAATAGTTCAGCGGTTCCTCAAGACATACCCCAATCTGTCTGATTTGCTCACCAAGGTGCGCCGCATCTGTGCGCATTTCCGCAAGTTGACCACAGATGCTGCCACTCTCAGGGCAGCGCAGCGCCGCCTACAACTTCCCGCTCACCGACTGTTGTCGACGTGCCCACGAGATGGAATTCGACATTAAACATGTTATCCAGAGTTTACCAGCAGCGCAGAGCGATTGTAGACTGCCAGATGTCAACTTCCACCAGAACTGGTAGTCAGGTCAGTCAGATTCCTCAAGTCTACAATGAGGAGTGGACGTGGATGTCTGATATCTGCCAGGTGTTGAGCAACTTTGAGGAGTCAACACAGATGGTCAGCGGCGATGCCGCCATTATCAGCCTCACCATCCCGCTGCTTTGCCTGTTGAGAAACTCACTGCTCAGCATCAAGTCGGATGCTTTGCGCTTGTCACAAGAGACGGTGGAGGAAGATACGTCGCTTGATAGCCAGAGCACCCTCCGGTCTGTTTCTCAGCGCGTATCAGAGGAGGAGGATGAGGATGAGGAGGAAGAGGAGGAGAATGTCGGCGAGACAGTAGAGGGTACCAGTGCTCAGTCCTTAACTCTTGAGCGTGTATGGGCTGAAGAGGAGGACTTGGAGGAGGAGGAGGAGGAAATGGAGAGTCAGGCCAGTGAGGAGAGGGAATTCTTACGTGTTGGGACTCTGGCGCACATGGCAGACTTCATGTTAGGCTGCCTATCCCGTGACCCTCGCGTTAGAAGAATTTTTTCAAACACCGATTACTGGGTGTTCACTCTCCTGGACCCACGGTACAAGCAGAACCTTTCCACTCTCATCCCTGCAGAGGAAAGGAGTATGAGAGTGAATAGAAATCAACAGGCCCTGGTGCACAAGCTGAAACAATTCTTCCCATCTGACGCCGCTAGCGGCAGAGGGCATGGTTCTGTGGGCCAAGTAGCGGGGGAGAGGAGGTGAGCAGGCAGCTTGTCCAGCACTGGCAGGGGAACGCTCTCCAAGGCCTTTGCCACTTTTATGTCACCCCAGAAAGACACTGTCACCTGTCCCCAGTCTAGGCAGAGTAGGGGGGATCTGTACAGAAAGATGGTGAGGGAGTACCTTGCTGACCATACCAACGTCCGTAGCGATCACTCTGCTCCATACAACTACTGGGTTTCAAAGCTGGACACGTGGCCTGAACTGGCGCTGTACGCCTTGGAGGTGCTGGCCTGCCCTGCCACTAGCGTGCTGTCAGAGCGGGTATTCAGTACAGCTGGTGGCGTCATCACCGATAAGCGTACACGCCTGTCAACTGACAGGCTGACGCTTATTAAAATGAACAAAGCCTGGATTTCACCGGAATTCAAATCTCCTCCGGGGAAAAGCAGCTAAAGATTTAAATAACTTATGTATCCAATTCCTCTTCTCTACTCCTCCTACTCCTCCTCCATATCGTCTTTGCCTAACGCTGACCCAAAAAACGCAATTTTTTAGAGGTCCAACTGGCACTCTTTTACCACAATTTTTCAGGAGGGCCCCCTACAGGCCCTCTATTCAAACAATTTTTCCGGAGGTCCACCTACAGGCCCTCTCTTCAAACAATTTTTCAGGAGGGCCCCCAACAGGCCCTCTATTCAAACAATTTTTCCAGAGGTCCACCTACAGGCCCTCTCTCCAAAAAATTTTTCCGGAGGTCCACCTACAGGCCCTATCTTCAAACAATTTTTCAGGAGGGCCCCCTACAAGCCCTCTATTCAAACAATTTTTCCAGAGGTCCACCTACAGGCCCTCTCTCCAAAAAATTTTTTCCGGAGGTCCACCTACAGGCCCTCTCTTCAAACAATTTTTACAGAGGTCCACCTACAGGCCCTCTGTCCAAACAATTTTTCCGGAGTTCCACCTACAGGCCCTCTCTCCAAACAATTTTTCCGGAGGTCCACCTACAGGCCCTCTCTCCAAACAATTTTTCCGGAGGTCCACCTACAGGCCCTCTCTCCAATTCCAGTTTCCAGTTTTATTTGCGCAAACTGTGTAAATTATTATTTTTGGGATAGGTGTGAAAAATAATATTACCTGCGTATCTATATTGCCCAACATTGGATACGGTAGCAAGTGGAAGACCAAACACATGCTGCCAACAGGGTTCCGCAAATTCCTGGTCCACCCGCAAATTCCTGGTCCACAATGTCAAGGAGGTCGAGGTTCTGTTGATTAGCAACAAGTCCTTCTGTACTGAAATCGACAACGTCTCCTTCTAAGAACCTAAAGACAATTGTGGAGAGAGCGGCACAGCTCGCCATCAAAGTGACGAACCCCAACGCCAGACTGCGCAGAGAAGATAACGAATAAATATCTCTGTGTTATTTTTGCTAAATAAAAGTTAAATAAACACAAAAAAAAAAAAATTGATCTGTTCCTGTGCCTGATCCACCCAAGTTGAATCTGTTCCATCATGAGAAAGTCCCCCCAAGGAGTCCCCACTGTAACTTGCTTCCCATACAACTACCTCCCCCCCGACACCTGTGTCTCGCCATTGTCCACCACCTCCTCAGACAACACTGGTAAATCCACACTGTCAGCACACGGATACAGCAAAAGGTCTTGCGAATTGGGGCATAGAATGTTCTGGGCTAGCACATCAGGGAAGGGGTGACTATGGGGTTCCAGGGAGTACGTGACCACATGCAATATCCATTTAAAAGTCATGCAACACTTGATCGAGCTCATAATTGACAATTGTACCGGTTGATGCTAAATTTTTAAGTTGGGGTCCTGCGTCGTCATTCTAACTACATCCGGCTGTTGTCACCACCACACACGCTAACCCAGGGGGCACTCCTCTGGCTCTTCCAGCTCAACCTCCTTCCCCCCAGCCTGCCCCCCCACCTACAGGCCCTCTCTCCAAACAATTTACGTCTTTGTCCTATCTTTCTCTCTCTCCAAACCATTTTTCCGGATAGCTGCCATATACGGTTTTAAACTGAGTAGTATACATACCACACTTGATCAATCTCATAATTTACGACTGTACCGGTTGATGGTAAATTTTTAAGTTGGGGTCCTGCGTCATCATTCTAAATACATCCGGCTGTTATCACCACCACACACGCTAGCCCAGGGGGCACTCCTCTGGCTCTTCCAGCGAAACCTCCTTCCCCCCACCTACAGGCCCTCTCTCCAAACAATTTACCCGGATAGGGGACATATTAGATATTGTACTGATGTTTTTTGTTTTTCTTCTTTTAATTGCCTCCTGACCTGTGATAGGCAGAGCATGGACACGTCCCCTTAGCTGCAGTGGGAAAGATACTCCCCTGGCCAGAGCAAGCTCTTTTTCCGTTTTCCGTGGTCGAAAAATCCGTGAAATATAAGGTCCCAAGATAGGGGACGTATATGGTATTAAACTGAGAAGAATCGATACCATACCGGTTGATGCAACAGTTTTTCAAAATCCATTCTGGCTGTTGTCACCACCACACATGCTAGCCCAGGGGGCACTCCTCTGGCTCTTCCAGCGAAACCTCCTTCCCCCCACCTACAGGCCCTGTCTCCAAACAATTTACCTGGATAGGGGAAGTATTAGATATTGTACTGATGTTTTTTGTTTTTCTTCTTTTAATTGCCTCCTGACCTGTGATAGGCAGAGCATCGACACGTCCCCTTAGGACACGTCACCTTCCCTAGGCAGAGCCTTGGTCCCCTGCAAAAATGCTTGAGTCTCCCATTGACTTCAATGGGGTTCGTTATTCAAAACGAGCACCCGAGCATCGGGAAAAGTTCGACTCGAATAACGAGCACCCGAGCATTTTAGTGCTCACTCATCTCTATTTTTTACCCTTTTATTCCCATAAGGTATGTACCTTTCACAATTAGATATTAGGATGCTTTTAAAAATATCCCATTTTGTGGCTGTATTTTTATTTTTGAGGACTTGCTCCCAGTTAGTTAGGCCTATGGCCTCTCTCTGCTTTTTTGAAGTTTGGTATTTTTGTTCCTCCCTGAAGAAACGCTCTTTTGAATGACAATTGGAAGGTTATTATTTTATGGAATACAGCGGAGGGGGAGTACCCAGAGGAGATGGGAATTGGAATAGCAGCGCTCCAAGACTTTTGGCCCATCTCTTGGAGCTCAAAAGAGAGAATTTTCATAATATACACACTCATATTTCAAGAACCCTGCTACTTAGAAACCTAACTAAGGTATTGTTTTAATCAGCATAATCAACCATACCAGACAATATGTCTGGTTTAATAGGGTTGATCATGCTGACAGAGGCTTTTTAAGGCATATGCCACATGTAGACTTTTAAGCTCCACTTTGTAGTTGATGAAGACACTCTTGATCTCTGTGTGAAAAATAGAGCCACTACAAATATTATTTTCTGATTAGTTATATAATTAATCAGAACATAATGTTTTTATACAAATAATGTTCAAGATAAAAATTAGCGAATATTATTATATTAATATTATATCATAATATGCTATTTTGTGGGGCTGGGGTAACATGTTTGTAAAGTAGGTAGAAAAAGAGGATAGGTGTGTATCACGCCTTAAAAAGGACCTTTAGTAGGTTCCAGTCACCATAAAAAGGTTATTGCATATATTAATTTTGTATATAAAGATGACGGTGTTGAGGTGGACAATAAACCTGTCCTTTCTGGAATTCAGTCAGTCATTCCGAATTGTTTTGAACACGGGTGCGCACAATAATTAAGGACAAAACACAGACTTATGATTCCAGTATTAAGTCCTTTGGCCGTGCTTCTGTGGCAAAATCATTACAGCCTCTGGCTTGTTTCTTTATTAACACACGTACTTATTCGATACAAAAAGGAAAGGGGGCGTAAGCATGCAAATAGCAAACAATATCATTCTTGATTGGATAGAAGTTGCATTCCATTCTACGTCACTAGCTTGAAAAAGTCATTTTGATAAGAGTACGGGGGCCATCTTGGACTAGTTAAATATATACATATATTATACGCAAGCTTTATAAAAGTTACAAAGTATAAAAACATAATATAAAAAGCATATATAAATATACACACATTCCTTTGTGACACACCGCACCACAGCATCTTGGACACAATACCAGGATATAGACGCCTTTCTATATAGCTGCATAAGCATTTACAAAGCTGAGATATATATATATATATATATTTGTATAGCATTAAATACATGTATATCCAAATGACATAACACTGTGAGGGGAAAATTCAGTATTTCGACCGGTCTACCTTCACAGTCCCCCCTAAAGACTGAATTTTTCCCTAATCTTTGATTTTCTAATTGTCAAGAGTGTCTAGACGGACATGGGGGAAAAGGTAGTCTTCACCAAGGCTGAAACCCAACAGGTACCCCCCTGTGTACTTGGGCTTATCCTAATCATTTGACAGAAACCTATTTGTGGATCATTGGATTTCTAAAAAAAAACAAAAACTGTGTGTTGGACTAACAAGAAGTGTCTCTCCGTGGTCGTCTTCTCTTCAATCTTCTTGGATAATAACAAAAGTCTCAGGTGCAAAGTCAATTTGTCCATCACTTGATGCTTGTTGTTGTAAAGTGCAGTCTACGACCCCTCCTTATGTATGTGAAGGGGTTGCAGGTGTAGGTGTCAGTGTAGATGTTAGAGCCTCTTATCAGTGGGTGATAAACAGTCTGTTACCTTGACTGTGGGAGGAGTTTTGACACAAGGACCTCCCACCCTCACTGGTCTGCATCAGCTCTGCTGGTTAGGCACACAGATTACCGTTAAGGTCCACCCCTGGACAGCCGTAGTACGAACTGCAAGGCCTTGTGCAGCATGGCTGACCCGTGGTCGAAGTTGTTTCTTGTTGGGTGACGGGTTACTGACAACTGTGTCTTACCACACCTTGTAGACTTGACGTAGCAGCTCCTGGACTTTCCCCGAGGTTGTTAGTCCCAGCTCTTTGTAGCTGCACACAGGAAAGATGCACCTAAACAGTTCCACACAATCAAAAAGTCAACTCAAAAACTCAGTTCATGTTAGAATAAGCCGTTGCTGAGGTGGTTTCCTCTCCATCATTGATCAAATAAACAAATGTCCTTAGAACGTTTGTCGGTCCAACACTGTATGTAAATAACACTTACCAATGAGACCAAAGAGGTCTTCTGTCAAATCAAAAAGGACTTTTGTGAGACTCTAAATCTGGTCTAATTAAAGGATACTTCAAAACAAACTCTCATGATTTTTTTTCTTTTTTTTTTTTTGACAAATAATCCTGCATATTTCAATACGTTAATCAATAGCAATGCCCGGGTATCTTGTATACTGTAAACCTTTTGAACCAAATAAAACACAACACCATTAATTTTTTTTATTAATAACCACCCTTCTTGAGATACCTAACATGTTTTGATGCTTACTAAACGTGTGATATTGTGTATTCTGCACATTTTGTAGCAGTACCCAACTTTTCTGGATGTGGAAAAGATTGGACCTTTTTTTTTTCCCTTTGAATGAACAGAGTACTCGTAACTAGGAGATGTGCACAAGGGCTGTCTTTGTATCTGTGACGTCAGCATTGTCCTCCTCCCTCCCCCCTTAGTCCACCCCTTTCAGTCGCACAATGTGAGTTTCCCTATTTGAGTCAGTCTTGTCTTGGTTGTCCATGAGGTCAGATCTCTGATGTTAGTACATTAGACATACAACAAGTCGACAAAAAGCAAACATAGAAACAAACAGATCAGACAATACAGACACAAAACATGAAGGGCCCATAAACGTTTTATTGCCTTGTTTTCAAAAATAAAATGTAGAGTTTGGTCAAAATATTTGGTACCAAGGACAAAAAGATAAAAATCTCCAATGCGCATATAAAGAAAAACAAATATAGTACATCATACACATCCCTCATTTTCTCTGCTGCATCCACGCACAGTCCACACACAAGTACAACTTCAAGCTACATTCATTCACATTCCACTGAATGAGTCAACTCTCAGAGACACAGCTTTCCTGGATACGGATACACACAGAAAACCATCCTGTACGGGGGGAGTAGAAAGAAACATTAAGTTAATCAATTGCCGGCACATAATACCATTGTCTTCGGTTGTTCACTCCTACAACATATTGTTAAACTATTGTCTCGACTCTTGGATATTTACAAGCTGCTAGAAAGAGAAAAAGGAAAGTTATTAATTTATAAAATTTCTGATTTCTAATTAGACAATATTAACTAATTACAGGTATATGTATATCCTTCATTTACTAAGTCGAGTACTCGTTATGCTTCTACTTGCATCTATGTGCATTGTTTCTCACTTGTAGCCGTGTCATAGAGAATACCAGTAACTAAGATGGCCGCTGGGCGGGGGCTGATGTTCCCTCAGTTAAGATGGCCACCTGGAAAGGAAGTTGCAGGAGTTAAGATGGCCACCGGAGTGGGAATGGGATTAGTTAAGATGGCTGCTGGAACGGAAATTGGGACGTGTAGGACGTGCCATCTTGTATGATAACTGGATACAAGGAGGTGAGCCGCGGGCGTGGTTTTGGCACTGACATTCTTTACAGGTCCACCCCTCTGAAGAGGAGACTTAGGGGGCTAGTGATACGGCGGGGGATGTGTCTGCATCGGAAGCGCGGCAGGATCCTCCTGCGCCATTTTAGGTGCCGTGCTGACGGCATGTAAAAGTAATCATTTGTCTTTTCATTATACATTTCTGCCCAGACTAATTTCTTATATTTTAATAATTCTCCGCTTCTGCTCGCATTGTTCCCTTTTCACAAAATCTAGAATATAATGTAAATTCAAGGCTGAATGTCCAGTGTTCACTCCTTTTTGGCCTACTGCCAGAACACTTCCCTGTGAGCGATGATTTCTTCCATTCTCAACTTAACCCTTAATTTGGCCTCATCATCACATCAGTAGAGCAGATATCGCTCACAGTAAACTTGGCTGTGTGACCTTCATCTACTAGTCGGTTCTCTGGCAACACACAAGGTCAGATTTCTGGTTTACACAGACATAACAAGTGGATTGTCATAGTCATAAATTCCAAAGGGGAGGGGGGACTGTAACTAAAACTTTTTTTCCTTTTCTCCCATTGTCTCACTTTAGGCTACTTTCACACTAGCGTTATGGAATTCCGGTATTGAGTTCCGTCATAGGGGCTCAATACCGGAATAAAACGCTTCCGTTTTGTCCCCATTCATTGTCAATGGGGACAAAACTGAACTGAAGACAACGGAATGCTCCTGAAAGCATTCCGTTCAGTCTTCAGACCGGAGAGCAAACCGCAACATGTTGCGGTTTGCTCTCCGTACTAGTTATCCTCACCTAAACGGATCCGGAATGACCTCCAATGCAAGTCAATGGGGACGGATCCGTTTGGTGTGGACACACTTGTAAACGGATCCGTCCTCCATTGACTTTCAATAGAGGTTATTCCGGGGTCCGTTTAAACGCTAATACAACCGGATCCGGAATTACGGATCCACAAGGTTGTATTACTCAGTACGGATCCGGCGGGTGAAGGGACCCGCCGGATCCGTACTAACGCTAGTGTGGAAGTAGCCTTAGGAGTCAAATCCGCCATTCTGCAGCTTTCTATAAGTCACTTACATAAACCATATCAACCATTTTTTCCTGTACCAACCTATTACACTTCTAATCACTTCCCTTCTCCCTTCAATACACTTTCCACGGTCCATCCTTTTTTTTCCTCTTTCCTTTTCCCTGATTTGAAGCAGTTCTATAGAAGGCTCTTGCTACATCGATCAAACTTTCACTGGGCTGTAATCTGCCTCTTGGAGGCATCCCAATTATCTTAAACAAGCTTTTCACATTTTTTCTGATATCTTTTTGCCTTCTTTGTTCCACCAGACTGACAGCATTCTGAGCACCAGTCGGGAGACTGTGCTGGGTTTTTGAACATTTGAAGCATATTTTACAGTGCCCTATTGGCGCGGCCGTGTTCGCCAACCTGAGTTAACCGTCCTCCGAATAGCCAATAAATCACGGGGGGAGGGGAAAGAGACTTCTCCTACGATTTCCCCGGGGAGAGAGACTTCTACTACGATCTCCCCAATTTACACGCCGACTCCCGCGGCTAAACTTCAAACTTCAAACTGTAATCAACACTTCCCCCGTGATGGAGTTGCAACAATGGGCACAACGGTTACCACTCAGCGCACAACCTAACAACTAACTAACTGGTCTGAGACTCGGGTAACTTGTCGGTACACCCGAGGCTCACACGTGTAGAGGCAGGTATAAGGAGAAGGTACAAGGATTAAGTACTAACTCCGTCACCCATACTTTAGTGTATCAAGTCAATAAGCAGTTAGGCTAAATAGATGCATTAAATGCTTCATACCTAAGATAAATAGTGAGCAGTAATAAATGGTAGAAATTATCACACTCACTTCACTGGGGTTGTCTTGAGCTTTATCTGTGAGACATCCCCCCCAGTGAAGTGAATACGGCTGAATGCCTGAATACGGCTCTAAGAATGGTGATGCCAGAACAAGTAGAGACAATTGAGAGTGCCTCCAGTTCTTTCACATTGTCTTCCACCATTGCACTGCTGAAAGAGCAGAGTTGGCATTGGCAGCCCACAGGCATCCGTCTTCCACCTCAACCCCTTGCACATCAACCAAGCAGTCTGAACCCCAAGAAATTCAGCAGACACGCAGCACCAGCAGAGCATCCAACCCCCAGACAGTACGCCTGCTACTGCCCAACATGCCAAGAGAAATAGCACACCAAAGCCAGCGCAAAGGAGTTTCCTGGCGTGGCAGTTCTTCAGGCAATTGTTTGCTGGCTTATTGATATTTACATGTTCTTATTAATTTTATTATTATACTCACTTGTCTAGCGCTGACATATTCCACAGCACTTTACAGACATTAGCATCAGGCTGTCCCCAATGGGCCCTATCAGTATGTCTTTGGAGTGTGGTAGGAAACCTGAGAACCCAGAAGAAACCCACGCAAAAACACGAGGAGAACATACAAACTCCATGCTGCAGATCATTTTTTCTTTTTTTTTCTTTTTTTTTATTCTTTGTATTTTTCATTTCTGTTGGGTTGGTGATTATATGTCATTATTTCATTTTTTGCAAGAATTGTAAAAATCATTTGGTACATATGTTTAAAACAGTAATATTGGCTTCATAGTTCATAAAATAGTCATTTTGCTATGCTTCTTACTAATTGAAATAGCTGTGCACAGATTACCATGGAAACACTCGTCAGATGGTCTCCAGTGACATGTAATTTGATAATCCATGGTAACGCATGGATACCCAGATATTGCTCTCCTACCACCCTGGTTTCTATTATCTGTGAGTTATGACACAATTGTCCTTTACTTTGGTATTTAATGTAATATGACTTACTCTACCCATAGGTTTCAGTCTGCTCCCTATGCTGATACAATAAGCTTTTGCTGATTAGCCCCCACAGAAAGCAGCGACGATATGGAAATTAAATGCATGATTCATACTTTAACAATTTAAGTTTTAAAAAAAGCGATGGCGGGGAGCTGAAAAGTGGAAGTATATTTCTTCTACATTTCTTAATGCAACACATTAGTAAGCTGAATATCATGGGAAAAAAAGATAAAACATGGAGCAAAAGACATTTTCTCAGGCAGATGTTTTGTGTTTGTACGGAAAACATGGTTGCAGCTCTTGAAAGAAATAATGCCAGATCACAGCACCCTGAAGAAGAGATTTAAGTGTTCTGGGAGTAGACCGTCAAAGTAGATTCAGTTTACGAGATACTTATGAAAGAATATTCCTGGTGAAAAACACAGCAGTTAAATAGAAAGAAAGGCTGGTGTCTGCTGCCATTCCAAACCAGAAGAATGTTTATGGTGACATAAATATGCAACTGAGAATGAGATCAATATGTCAGTGGTAGCAACTGAAACAACATCTGAACACATCTTACATAAACCACTAAGGTTACAGTATAACACATTCCTTATATTTTTTTCAACAGATTTTCAACAGCTTTTACTGTACAGTTTTCATTTTCTCTGTATTTGCAGGCTGGGTGAGAGTGTGAATTTTAGGAAAGGGGAGTAAGGCTACTTTCGCATCTGCTCTTTCCCTTTCCGCTATTGAGATCCCTCCAACTGGCAGTGTCACAGAGCTGAATAGAGCACCAATACTTATGCGGAACCACTGCTCCATTCAAACGGGAGAAGGGCCTTCATTCTCATGGTCCCCAACAGTCAGACCCCAACAGTTCAGACACTTATCCTATATCCTGTGCATAGGGGATAAATTGTCTTTATGGTACAACCCCTTTCCAGCTCCAGCAGTGGGAAAAGTAGTTAACTGGAGGGGGAGGGCTGCTTTAGATGCTGCTACCTCCTGAATGGTAGCAGCTAGAAACATGCCACTGATCTTGTTTGAAAGCAGCCCTCCCCCTTCCAGTTAGCTACTTTTCACAATGCCTGAGCTGGACTTGGGCAAAACAGTTAGGGGGTTAAGATTAGAGATGAGCGAACGTGCTCGAAACGAGCACTGTACCGCTCGGCTCCCCTGCGCTCGCATGGGTGCAGGCAGCCGCTTCCGTCCTCCTGAGGAGGACGGAAGCAGCTGCCTGCGCCCATGCGAGCGCAGGGGAGCCGAGCAGTACAGTGCTTGTTTCGAGCACGTTCGCTCATCTCTAGTTAAGATGTCTCATGATGTATGCCAGTAAGAAGAGTACAGAGGTGATGGTGGTATGTGAAGGAGAGTGATGTTAGCTGCATTGGTAGGTTTAGTGACCAGTGTCCCACTCCAACAGATAACAGCATGGGCCTCCAATTACTAATATGAATGAAAAGCTTAACATCATAATATTGCAAACTTTGCTACAACATATTCAACAGATAGGATGTATTCTCAAAGATCTTAAAAATATACAGGATGTTAGAGCTACACTTTGACTATGTTCACACATGGAAGATTTAATGCATGCATTTCTATAACTGAAAAATCCACTCCATACATGTGACCTGGGTTGTTTATGTCCTACTTAGAAGAATCTTAGAGTGGCATAAATCTGGCATGTGTGAGTACAGTATATATTTTCAAAGTAATTGTAGCTACTTCTTTATAGACAGAGGTGTGATAATTCAGCATATGTGAGGTTGTATGGAGTGATTTATAGCACCTGTATTAAGTTGCAAGTGACACCTGCTCAGCGTTTAATCAATGATAAATTTAGTGTATGGCTAGACACTCTCTAATTTTATATCACTAATGTCTTGGCTAACTTTGGATCAAAATTGTGCACCAAAATTTTAGTTCACCTTGTTGCATTTTTTGGCCGCTCTCATTTCCACAAAGCCACTCCCCTTCCTGATTGGCCACACCCTCTTGTTAACTGAAGTGCAGTGAACTTTTCTTTTTGTCAAATGTTAGCACATTTTAGACTCTATTCTAGGTGCAGTTGCATTAGAATCTATGAGGCAGGGTTTGTTTGCAGTGGGTAAACTAGAAGATGCATAGGGCCAATGTAAATATGTACCAAATGTATCCCAGTAGCTCAGGCTGGATGATAACTATGGTGCATGGGCAGACACTTTTTCCTAACTGTATACCAACTATTGGTTGGATTGCTTTGCAATCAAATGTTGTTGCAGTTTTGACATACATGCCCCATTTTTTAGCAAACTTGTAGTTGCATCTCAATAAATTAGAAAATAATAATCTTTATTTATATAGCACCACCATATTCCACAACATTTTACAATCAGACCCTTTACAATCAGAGTATCATTAAAAAACTAATTTACTTCAGTAATTAAATTCAGTTGACAGGACTTTTTTTTGCATAATGGAAAACAGACTGATCTGTTATGCTTGTCCATAGACCTCTATTATGAGGCTCAAAATGGAATGCCTCTAAAGGTTTATGTTTTGAATTCCATCTTACAATTCCATTATCTTCCGTCATAACCATAGCAATAACGGAATTGGTAACGCTGATGAGAACCTGTCCTTACAGCTAATGAAAATCCAAAAGTTGGTATCTCAGAAAATTTGAATATTATATAAGATGAATTAAAAATGTTTAATACAGAAATATTGGCCTACTGAAAAGTATGTACAGTATATGCACACAATACTTGGTCGTGGCTCCTTTGGTATGAATTACTGCATCAATGCAGCGTGGCATGGAGGCAATGAGCTTGTGGAACTGCGGTGTTATGGACCCTCAAGTTGCTTTGATTGCGGCCTTAAGCTCGTCTGCATTGTTGGGTCTGGCGTCTGTCATCTTCCTTTTCACAATACCTCATTGATTCTCTATGGGGTTACAGCAGGTCGGGGGAGTTTGCTGGCCAATCAAGCAAAGTAATAATGTGGTTATTAAACCAGGTATCTGTACTTTTGGCAGTGTTAGAAGGTGTCAAGTCCTGCTGGAAAATGAAATCAGCATTTCCAATAAAGCTTATCAGCAGAGGGAAACAAGAAGTGCCCTAAAATTTCCTGGTAGATGGCTGCTCTGACTTTGGACCTAACAGAGTAGTCCAACTCTGGTAGATGACATGGCTCCCCACACCATCACTGACTGTGGAAACTTTAAACTGGGCCTCAAGCAGCTTGGACCTTCAGACTCTAGCACCTTGATTTCCAAATGAAATGCAACATTTACCTCTTACTTCGTTACTTCATCTGAAAACAGGACTTTTGACCACTGAGCAACAGTCTAGCCCTTCTTTTCCTTAGCCCAGATACAGCACTTGACACAAGAAATGTGATAGTTGTTGCCCATTTACATCTGTGTATAGTGGCTCTTGAACTACTGACTCCAGCCACAGTCCACTACTTGTGAATGTAACCCAAATTCTTAAATGGCATTTTCTTGACAATCCTTTCAAGGTTGCAGTTATCCCCACTGCACCTTTTTTCTACCACACTTTTTCCTTCCAATCAACTTTCTATTAGTATGCATGGATACAGCACACTGTTAGCAGCCAGCTTCTTTACCAATGACCTTTTGTGGCTTACTGTCCATTGACTGTCTTCTGGACACCTCTTAAAGGGGCATTCCCATCTCACAAATGTAGTTTGTATAGATAGATATAGCCATACCAATATTATTACTAATAGAATGTATTTATATAAAATGTACCGTTTAGAAGATTTTCCTATTTGTATATCCATTGTCCCACACACATCAGTCAGGCCGTTGCCCCTAGTTACGACCACCGCGGCCATGTAGTATTGGTGGCCGGCTTGCTCCTTTTCAAACCCGCTCTGAGGTAACTGCTGTAAGGTGGATGCACATTGCATGAGCATGCGGAGACACATCTTAGGGTTGTAGCATTTTTGTCTGCGCTTCCAAAACACAGAGAAACGGATCCAGTTCCAAGATCAATTCATCTCTAAGTCTGCATTTTGGATGGATCCTGACTAGAGATGAGCGAGCACTAAAATGCTCGGGTGCTCGTTATTCGAGGCGAAATTTTCCCGATGCTCGGGTGCTCGTTTCGAGTAACGAACCCCATTGAAGTCAATGGGAGACTCGAGCATTTTTTGCAGGGGACCAAGGCTCTGCCTAGGGAACGCTGGGTGAAAACCTGGAAACATCAGAAAATGATGGAAACACCACGGAAATGGACAGGAAACAGCAGGGGCAGCATGCATGGATGCCTCTGAGGCTGCTTAATCCCACCATTACCACAAATTCTCCTGCAACAGCCTGGTGGTTACCCTCATGGCAATTGTGCTCACCCAGACCAAGAAAGGCGAGGCACATGCCCATCACATGTTAGGGAAGCACCCAACTAGGTGCAACGAAGGTCCATCACCCATGCCCATGCTGGCACTGCTCTCCTATCCCCAGCCACACGATGCAGGCATAAGCCTGACACAGCATGGCGGTGACACCAACAAGTGACCAAGTTAGATGAGGTAGCAGGTGAGCCACCCAAAAATTTAGCCTGACACAGCATGGCGGTGACAGAGTGACCGAGTTAGACTGAGGTAGAAGGAGGTGATGCACGGATGGTAATTCGAAGGAGTAGGGGTTGGAGGAAGAGGCATAGTAAGTCTGAGAAACCGTGACCGAGGTAGGCCCCGCAATCCTCCAAGTGGGCAGTACATGAGCGGCCCCAGGGTCAGACTCGGTCAGAGTGACCGAGCTACACGACGGTAGCAGGTAGAGCACATAAAAAATTTAGCGTGGCCCTGTATGTGGACGTTGAGGGCCTGGAGGCTGTCTCCTTGAGAAATGCTCAGGGTGGCCGAACGCTGGGCTCGACGGCGGACCCTTTTCGGGTTATCGATTGTCGAAATGTTGGCTTAGATCAAGTTTAGTATCTGTTCTTATCAGTTGCTTCCCAAGCAGGTGACCCGGGTTCAAATCCCGTCTATCGCATTATGTGGCCCTGCGGAAAAATTGATTGGAGAGAGGGCCTGTAGGTGGCTCTCCGGAAAAATTGTTTAGAGAGAGGGCCTGTAGGTGGACCTCCGGAAAAATTGTTTAGAGAGAGTGCCTGTAGGTGGACCTCCGGAAAAATTGTTTAGAGAGAGGGCCTGTAGGTGGACCTCCGGAAAAATTGTTTAGAGAGAGGGCCTGTAGGTGGACCTCCGGAAAAATTGTTTAGAGAGAGGGTCTTTAGGTGGACCTCCAGAAAAATTGTTTAGAGAGAGGGCCTGTAGGTGGACCTCCGGAAAAATTGTTTAGAGAGAGGGCCTGTAGGTGGACCTCCGGAAAAATTGTTTAGAGAGAGGGCCTGTAGGGGGCCCTCCGGAAAAATTGTTTAGAGAGAGGGCCTGTAGGTGGACCTCCGGAAAAATTGTTTAGAGAGAGGGCCTGTAGGTGGACCTCCGGAAAAATTGTTTAGAGAGAAGGCCTGTAGGTGGCCCTCCGGAAAAATTGTGGTAAAAGAGTGCCAGTTGGACCTCTAAAAAATTGGGTCAGCGTTAGGCAAAGACGACAAGGAGGAGGAGGAGTAGAGAAGAGGAATCGGATACATAAGTAATGTTAATCTTTAGCTGCTTTCCCCCGGAGGAGATTTGAATTCCGGTGAAATCCAGGCTTTGTTCATTTTAATAAGTGTCAGCCTGTCAGCCCTGTCAGTTGACAGGCGTGTACGCTTATCGGTGATGACGCCACCAGCTGCACTGAATACCCGCTCTGACAACACGCTAGCGGCAGGGCAGGCCAGCACCTCCAAGGCGTACAGCGCCAGTTCAGGCCACGTGTCCAGCTTTGAAACCCAGTAGTTGTATGGAGCAGAGTGATCGGTCCGGACGTTGGTATGGTCAACTAGGTACTCCCTCAGACTCGGTCCCAGCCTCCACCAAGTTAACCCAATGTGCCGTCAGTGATATATAGTGTCCCTGCCCGGCAGCACTTGTCCACGTGTCCGTGGTTAGGTGGACCTTCTCAGAAACAGCATTGGTCAGGGCACGGATGATGTTCTGTGACACGTGCTGGTGTAGGGATGGGACAGCACATCGGGAAAAATAGTGGCGGCTGGGGACCAAATACCGAGGGGCAGCCACCGCCATGAGATTGCGAAAGGCCTCGGTCTCTACCAGCCTATAGGGCAGCATCTCCAGGCTCAGCAACTTGGAGATGTGGACGTTGAGGGCTTGGGCATGTGGGTGGGTGGAACTGTATTTTCTCTTGCGCTCCAGCGTCTGCTGTAAAGACAGCTGAATGCTGCGCTGGGACACATTGGTGGACGCTGTGGAGGATCGTGGAGGCGAAGGTGTGGTTTTCTGGCGGGAGGCGCTCGTGCCGGGGTCTTGGGCAGGGGGTTGACTAGCAGAGGCAGCGAGTGACACAGGGGAAGGAGCAGTGGTGTGACCCGCAGGAGGTGGTGAACGGCCTTGGTTCCATTGAGTGGGGTGTTTAGCACTCATATGCCTGCGCATGCTGGTGGTGGTTAGGCTAGTAGTGGTGGCACCCCTGCTGATCCTGGTGTGGCACAGGTTGCACACCACAGTCCGTCGGTCATCCTCACTTTCTTTAAAGAACCTCCAGACTTGCGAACATCTAGGCCTCGCCACGGGAGCTTCACTACGTGAAACAGTTGCTGCTGATGCACCAGCTCTGGCCCTGCTTCTCCCTCTAACCACACCACTGCCTCTTCCAACCTGTTCTGGTGTAGCACTTGCCTCCGCCTCAGAAGCACTGTCTTCACTCGGCTTATCAACCCAGCTTGGGTCAGTCACCTCGTCATCCTCCGATTCCTCAGTCTGCTTCCCCCTCGGACTTCCTGCCCTGACAACTACTTCACCACTGTCTGACAACCGTGTCTCCTCATCGTCCGACACCTCTTTACAAACTTCTTCCACTAAGTCAACATTGTCATCATCATCACCCACAGACTGCGACAGTTGGAAAACTTAGGCATCGGGAAAGAGGTCAGCAGCAACCTGAGAAGTGGTTTGTGAATCTGGGAAGGGTCCAGAAAACAGTTCCTGAGAGTATGCCGGATCGCATTCCAAATTTTCCTGGGAGGGGGCAGACTGGGGGGAAGGAGGTTGAGGTGGAGGAGCCAGAGGAGTGCTCCCTTGGGTAACGTGGGTGGACTGCGTGGAAGACTGACTGGTGGACAAATTACTTGAAGCATTGTCCGCAATCCACGACATCACCTGTTCGCACTGTTGTGGTTTCAACAGTCCTCTACCACGTGTCCCTGTAAGTTGAGACATGAAGCTAGGGAGTGTAGCTCTGTGGCGTTCCCCTGCTCCCTCATCAGCAGGTACTGTCTCACCCTGCCCAGGACCACGGCCTCTGCCCCCTGCAGTAATTGAATGCCCACGCCCTCGTCCTCGACCCTTAGCCCTGGGGTTCAACATTTTCTGTATATAAGTGTATTATATGTACAAAAAAAAAATGGGTCTGCTGTACTGAAACCCACAAACTTGTTCAATCTGAACAAGAAAATATATAGGTGGATAAGTTACAGCAAAATTATGTATGTTATTACTTACCGTGCAGTATGGAGCAATTACACTGAAACTATTAGATTAGGCAGACTTGGTCTGCTTAAGTGCAACCCAGACAAATGTCGCACAGAGATTTTTGTAATGTAGTTGTATCAGTGACAGCAAAAGACCTTTTTTAATTACGTGACGTACAGAATGGGTCACCTGGACAGAAAATACGGATTGTGCTTTGTATATAGGGGGATAAGATAGAGCAAAATTACGTATGTTATTACGTACCGTGCAGTATGGAGCAATTACACAGAAAATACGGAGTGTGGTTTGTGGTGAGTGGACAGCTGAACTGTGACACACAGAATTGTTCCACACAGGTGTATGAAATGGATTTGTATCACTGAGATAAAACAACAAAAAAACTATTTTTTTATATATTTTTTTAAAATATTTTTTATATATATATATATATATATATATATATATATATATATATTTTTTTTTTTTTTTTTTTTTTAACGTGACGTGCAGAAACTATCAGAGAGCAAACTCTGCCCCTGCTGACTGTGGCTATTTTGACTGCAACCCAGACAAATGTCGCACAGAGATTTTTGTAATGTAGCTGTATCAGTTAAAGCAAAAGACTGTATTTGATTACGTGGCGTACAGTATGGGTCACCTGGACAGAAAATACGGATTGTGGTTTGTGGTGAGTGGACAGCTGAACTGTGACACACAGAATGGTTCCACACAGCTGTATGAAATGGATTTGTATCACTGAGATAAAACAATAAAAAAAAAAAATTGTTCTATATGGCAATAGCTGCACTACGAGTGCCATCCAGGAGACAAAAAGAATTGCCTTGTAGCCCTTAGAAGGGCTGTTGGGTTCTTTCAATATCACTCCTTCCTAACAGAGAACTAAATCCAGGCCCTAACACTCTCCCTGAAACGCAGCAGATCTGTCCCTAACCACATCCAGACAGCATCTGAGCCGAGCACCGCAGGCAGTCACTAGTATATTCCAGGGTCACCTGATCAGGCCAGCCAACCCCTTGCTATCGACATGTAAGGGCCTCACGTGATGCTGGGTGTGCCACAGAGTCTCCTGGCTTGTGATTGGCTGAGTTTATAGGCGCCAAAAATTCAAAATGCGGGAGATGCCATTTCTTCGAGCATGGCGAGATAATCGTCCGAGCAGCGAGCACTTACGAGTACCGTAATTCTCGAACGAGCACCAAGCTCGGATGAGCATGGTCGCTCATCTCTAATCCTGACCATTATGGACTGGTAGCATCCAAAACACAGATGTGAAAGTACCCCAAAATGTGTCTCTGCTGTATTGTGAACGCACGTTGCATGAGCATGCAGTTACCTCAGAGCGGGTTTGAACAAGAGCAAGCCGGCCACCACCACACGGCTGTGGTGGCCGTAACCAGGGTCAACGGCCTGACTGATGTGTGTGGGACAATGCCTATACAAATAGGCAAATCTTCTAAACGGTATATTTTATATAAATACATTGTATTAGTAATAATATTGGTATGACTATATCTAACTATACAAACTACATTTACAACTACATTTGAGATGGGAATACCCCTTTAAGTCAACAGTCTATCCCAAGATTGTGTCGCCTACTGAACCAGACTGAGGGACAATTTAAAGGAGTAGGAACCCTAAGGTGTTTTCTGTTTATTAGCTGCTTAGAGTGTGACACTATGAGTCAATATTGAACTTTTTCACAGTATTCTAATTTTCTGAGATGCTGACTTATGGGGTTTCATTAGCTGTAAGACATAATCATCAACATTAAAAGAAACAAATGATTGAAATAGATCCCTCTGAGTGTAATGACTCTACAGTCATGGCCAAAAGTTTTGAGAATGACACAAATATTATATTTTCACATGATCTGCTGCCCTCTGGTTTTTATGTGTGTTTGTCAGATGTTTTTATCACATACAGAAATATAATTGCAATCATATTATGAGTAACAAAAGCTTATATTGACAGTTAGAATGAGTTAATGCAGCAAGTCAATATTTGCAGTGTTGACCCTTCTTCTTCAGGACCTCTGCAATTCTCCCTGGCATGCTCTCAATCAACTTCTGGACCAAATCCTGACTGATAGCAGTCCATTCTTGCACAATCAATGTTTGCATTTTGTCAGAATGTGTAGGTTTTTGTTTGTCCACCCGTCTCTTGATGATTGACCACAAGTTCTCAATGGGATTAAGATCTGGGGAGTTTCCAGGCCATGGACCCAAAATCTCTATGTTTTGTTCCCTGAGCCATTTAGTTATCACCTTTGCTTTATGGCAAGGTGCTCCATCATGCTGGAAAAGGCATTGTTGATCGCCAAACTGCTCTTGGACGGTTGGGAGAAGTTGCTCTCGGAGGACATTCTGGTACCATTCTTTATTCATGGCTGTGTTATTAGGCAAGACTGTGAGAGAGCTGATTCCCTTGGCTGAGAAGCAACCCCACACATGAATGGTTTCAGGATGCTTTACAGTTGGCATGAGACAAGACTGGTGGTAGCGCTCACCTCGTCTTCTCCGAATAAGCTGTTTTCCAGATGTCCTAAACAATCGAAAAGGGGATTCATCAGAGAAAATGACTTTACCCCAGTCCTCAGCAGTCCACTCCCTGTACCTTTTGCAGAATATCAGTCTGTCCCTGATGTTTTTTTCTGGAGAGAAGTGGCTTCTTTGCTGCCCTCCTTAAGACCAGGCCTTGCTCCAAGAGTCTCCGCCTCACAGTGCGTGCAGATGCACTCACACCTGCCTGCTGCCATTCCTGAGCAAGCTCTGCACTGCTGGTAGCCCGATCCCACAGCTGAAACACTTTTAAGAGACGGTCCTGGCGCTTGCTGGTCTTTCTTGGGCGCCCTGGAGCCTTTTTGGCAACAATGGAACCTCTCTCCTTGAAGTTCTTGATGATGCGATAGATTGTTGACTGAGGTGCAATCTTTCTAGCTGCGATACTCTTCCCTGTTAGGCCATTTTTGTGCAGTGCAATGATGACTGCATGTGTTTCTTTAGAGATAACCATGGTTAACAGAAGAGAAACAATGATGCCAAGCACCAGCCTCCTGTTAAAGTGTCCAGTGGTGTCATTCTTACTTAATCATGACAGATTGATCTCCAGCCCTGTCCTCATCAACACCCACACCTGTGTTAATGGAGCAATCACTGAAACGATGTTAGCTGGTCCTTTTAAGGCAGGGCTGCAATGATGTTGAAATGTGTTTTGGGGGATAAAGTTCATTTTCTAGGCAAATATTGACTTTGCAAGTAATTGCTGTTAAGCTGATCACTCTTTATAACATTCTGGAGTATATGCAAATTGCCATTATAAAAACTGAAGCAGTAGACTTTGTAAAAATTAATATTTGTATCATTCTCCAAACTTTTGGCCATGACTGTATATTATATATGAGTTTCACTTTTTGAATTGAATTACAGAAATAAATTAACTTTTTTATGATATTCTAATTTATTGAGATTGACCTGACCTTCCTAAATATATCTAAAACTTAATCCACCATTATACACCAGAAATGCAGAAGATTCTGGACCCTTTTTATACCTATATACCTATTATACCTATAACTCTAGGCACCATCGTAAGTAAATGAGGGCCACTTTCCTAAATAGGAATTAGGAATAGAGATGAGCGAGCACTAAAATGCTCGGATGCTCGTTATTCGAGTCGAACTTTTCCCGATGCTCGGGTGCTCGTTTCGAATAACGAACCCCATTGAAGTCAATGGGGGACTCGAGCATTTTTTGCAGGGGACCAAGGCTCTGCCTAGGGAAGGCTGGGTGAAAACCTGGAAACCTCAGAAAATTATGGAAACACCATGGAAATGGACAGGAAACAGCAGGGGCAGCATGCATGGATGCCTCTGAGGCTGCCTAATCCCACCATTACCCCAAATTCTCAGGCAACAGCCTGGTGGTTACCCTCATGGCAATTGTGCTCACCCAGACAAAGAAAGGTGAGGCATATGCCCATCACATGTTAGGGAAGCACCCAACTAGGTGCAACGAAGGTCCATCACCGCCAATTTCAGGGACACGATAATGGTGACCCACTTAAAATGCTGCCTGACAACCTGGCGTGAACCCCTGATTGTCTTCTTCAATAAGATTCAGTGTAAAGCATGGTGGGAGCCTCAGTATGATTAGATGGAAGATTGTGTCACGTACTCCCTGGAACCCCAGTCACCCCTTTCTGGTTACCCCAGAACA
>ONZH01006491.1:0-57958 GCA_900303285.1 Rhinella marina | reverse complement strand
ATTTTGAATTTTGCCGCCTATAAACTCAGCCAGTCACAAGCCAGGAGACTCTGCGGTACACCCAGCATCACGTGGGGCCCTTACATGTCGATAGCAGGGGTTGGCTGGCCTGATCAGGTGACCCTGGAATATACTAGTGACTGCCCGCGGTGCTCGGCTCAGATGCTGTCTGGATGTCGTTAGGGACAGACCTGCTGCGTTTCAGGGAGAGTGTTAGGGCCTGGATTTAGTTCTCTGTTAGGCAAGAGTGATCTCAAAAGAACCCAACAGCCCTTCTAAGGGTTACAAGACATTTTTTTTGTCTCCTGGCTGGGCTGGCTGGCACTAGTAATGCAGCTATCGCCATATATAACCCTTTTTTTTTATTGTTTTATCTCAGTGATACAAATCCATTTCATACAGCAGTGTGGAACCATTCTGTGTGTCACAGTTCAGCTGTCCACTCACCACAAACCACAATCCGTATTTTCTGTCCAGGTGACCCATACTGTACGTCACGTAATCAAATACGGTCTTTTGCTTTCACTGATACAGCTACATTAGAAAAATCTCTGTGCGACATTTGTCTGGGTTGCAGTCAAAATAGCCACAGTCAGCAGGGGCTGAGTTTGCTCTCTGATAGTTTCTACACGTCACGTTAAAAAATAAATATATATATATATATATACACTCACCGGCCACTTTATTAGGTACACCATGCTAGTAACGGGTTGGACCCCCTTTTGCCTTCAGAACTGCCTCAATTCTTCGTGGCATAGATTCAACAAGGTGCTGGAAGCATTCCTCAGAGATTTTGGTCCATATTGACATGATGGCATCACACAGTTGCCGCAGATTTGTCGGCTGCACCTCCATGATGCGAATCTCCCGTTCCACCACATCCCAAAGATGCTCTATTGGATTGAGATCTGGTGACTGTGGAGGCCATTTGAGTACAGTGAACTCATTGTCATGTTCAAGAAACCAGTCTGAGATGATTCCAGCTTTATGACATGGCGCATTATCCTGCTGAAAGTAGCCATCAGATGTTGGGTACATTGTGGTCATAAAGGGATGGACATGGTCAGCAACAATACTCAGGTAGGCTGTGGCGTTGCAACGATGCTCAATTGGTACCAAGGGGCCCAAAGAGTGCCAAGAAAATATTCCCCACACCATGACACCACCACCACCAGCTTGAACCGTTGATACAAGGCAGGATGGATCCATGCTTTCATGTTGTTGACGCCAAATTCTGACCCTACCATCCGAATGTCGCAGCAGAAATCGAGACTCATCAGACCAGGCAACGTTTTTCCAATCTTCTACTGTCCAATTTTGATGAGCTTGTGCAAATTGTAGCCTCAGTTTCCTGTTCTTAGCTGAAAGGAGTGGCACCCGGTGTGGTCTTCTGCTGCTGTAGCCCATCTGCCTCAAAGTTCGACGTACTGTGCGTTCAGAGATGCTCTTCTGCCTACCTTGGTTGTAACGGGTGGCAATTTGAGTCACTGTTGCCCTTTCTATCAGCTCGAACCAGTCTGCCCATTCTCCTCTGACCTCTGGCATCAACAAGGCATTTCCGCCCACAGAACTGCTGCTCACTGGATGTTTTTTCTTTTTCAGACCATTCTCTGTAAAACCCTAGAGATGGTTGTGCGTGAAAATCCCAGTAGATCAGCAGTTTCTGAAATACTCAGACCAGCCCTTCTGGCACCAACAACCATGCCACGTTCAAAAGGCACTCAAATCACCTTTCTTCCCCATACTGATGCTCGGTTTGAACTGCAGGAGATTGTCTTGACCATGTCTACATGCCTAAATGCACTGAGTTGCCGCCATGTGATTGGCTGATTAGAAATTAAGTGTTAACGAGCAGTTGGACAGGTGTACCTAATAAAGTGGCCGGTGAGTGTATATATCTAAAAAAAAAAAAAAAAAAATATTTTTTTGTTGTTTTATCTCAGTGATACAAATCCATTTCATACAGCTGTGTGGAACCATTCTGTGTGTCACAGTTCAGCTGTCCAGTCACCACAATCCGTATTTTCTGTCCAGGTGACCCATTCTGTACGTCACTTAATTAAAAAAGGTCTTTTGCTCTCACTGATACAGCTACATTACAAAAATCTCTGTGCGACATTTGTCTGGGTTGCACTTAAGCAGACCAAGTCTGCCTAATCTAATAGTTTCAGTGTTATTGCTCCATTGTGCACGGTACGTAATAACATACGTAATTTTGCACTAACTTATCCACCTATATATTTTCTTGTTCAGATTGAACAAGTTTGTGGGTTTCAGTACAGCAGGCCCATTTATTTATTTTTTTTATATAATACACTTATATACAGAAAATGTTGAACCCCAGGGCTAAGGGACGAGGGCGTGGGCGTGGGCATTCAATTACTGCAGGGGGCAGAGGCCGTGGTCCTGGGCAGGGTGAGACAGTACCTGCTGATGAGGGAGCAGGGGAAAGCCGCAGAGCTACACTCCCTAGCTTCATGTCTCAACTTACAGGGACACGTGGTAGAGGACTGTTGAAACCACAACAGTGCGAACAGCTGATGTCGTGGATTGCGGACAATGCTTCAAGTAATTTGTCCACCAGTCAGTCTTCCACGCAGTCCACCCACATTACCCAAGGGAGCACTCCTCTGGCCTCCTCAACCTCCTTCCCCCCAGTCTGCCCCCTCCCAGGAAAATTTGGAATGCGATCCGGCATACTCTGAGGAACTGTTTTCTGGACCCTTCCCAGAGTCACAAACCACTTCTCAGGTTGCTGCTGACCTCTTTCCCGATGCCCAAGTTTTCCAACTGTCGCAGTCTGTGGGTGATGATGATGATGACAATGTTGACTTAGTGGAAGAAGTGTGTAAAGAGGTGTCGGACGATGAGGAGACACGGTTGTCAGACAGTGGTGAAGTTGTTGTCAGGGCAGGAAGTCCGAGGGGGGAGCAGACTGAGGAATCGGAGGATGACGAGGTGACTGACCCAAGCTGGGTTGATAAGCTGAGTGAAGACAGTGCTTCTGAGGCAGAGGTGAGTGCTGCACCAGAACAGGTTGGAAGAGGCAGTGGTGTGGCCAGAGGGAGAAGCAGGGCCAGAGCTGGTGCATCAGCAGCAACTGTTTCACGTAGTGAAGCTCCCGTGGCGAGGCCTAGATGTTCGCAAGTCTGGAGGTTCTTTAAAGAAAGTGAGGATGACCGACGGACTGTGGTGTGCAACCTGTGCCACACCAGGATCAGCAGGGTGCCACCACTACTAGCCTAACCACCACCAGCATGCGCAGGCATATGAGTGCTAAACACCCCACTCAATGGAACCAAGGCCGTTCACCTCCTGCGGGTCACACCACTGCTCCTTCCCCTGTGTCACTCGCTGCCTCTGCTAGTCAACCCCCTGCCCAGGACCCCGGCACGAGCGCCTCCCGACGGAAAACCACACCTTCGCCTCCACGATCCTCCACAGCGTCCACCAATGTGTCCCAGCGCAACGTTCAGCTGTCTTTACAGCAGACGCTGGAGCGCAAGAGGAAATACAGTTCCACCCACCCACATGCCCAAGCCCTCAACGTCCACATCTCCAAATTGCTGAGCCTGGAGATGCTGCCCTATAGGCTGGTAGAGACCGAGGCCTTTCGCAATCTCATGGCGGTGGCTGCCCCTCGGTATTCGGTCCCCAGCCGCCACTATTTTTCCCGATGTGCCGTCCCAGCCCTACACCAGCACGTGTCACAGAACATCATCCGTGCCCTGACCAATGCTGTTTCTGAGAAGGTCCACCTAACCACGGACACGTGGACAAGTGCTGCCGGGGCAGGGACACTATATTCACTGACGGCACATTGGGTTAACTTGGTGGAGGCTGGGACCGAGTCTGACCCTGGGGCCGCTCATGTACTGCCACACCGAGGATTGCGGGGCCTACCTCGGTCACGGTCTCTCAGACGTACTATGCCTCCTCCTCCGACCCCTCCTCCACCTCCTCCTCCGAATTACCATCCGTGGGCACGGCGCCTTCAGTTGGTAGCTCTAGGCGCAGCAGCAGTGCCGTGGGTAAGCGCCAGCAGGCGGTGCTCAAACTGCTGAGCTTAGGTGACAAAAGGCACACCGCCCAAGAGCTGTTACAGGGCATCACGGCGCAGACCGATGTGTGGCTGGCACCGCTGAACCTCAAGCCAGGCATGGTTGTGTGTGACAACGGGCGTAACCTGGTGGCGGCTCTGCAACTCGGCAGACTGACACATGTGCCATGCCTGGCCCACGTGTTCAATCTAATAGTTCAGCGGTTCCTCAAGACATACCCCAATCTGTCTGATTTGCTCACCAAGGTGCGCCGCATCTGTGCGCATTTCCGCAAGTCGATCACAGATGCTGCCACTCTCAGGGCAGCGCAGCACCACCTACAACTGCCCTCACCGACTGTTGTGCGACGTGCCCACAAGATGGAATTCAACATTAAACATGTTATCCAGAGTTTACCAGCAGCGCAGAGCGATTGTAGACTGCCAGATGTCAACTTCCACCAGAACTGGTAGTCAGGTCAGTCAGATTCCTCAAGTCTACAATGAGGAGTGGACGTGGATGTCTGATATCTGCCAGGTGTTGAGCAACTTTGAGGAGTCAACACAGATGGTCAGCGGCGATGCCGCCATTATCAGCCTCACCATCCCGCTGCTTTGCCTGTTGAAAAACTCACTGCTCAGCATGAAGTCGGATGCTTTGCGCTTGTCACAAGAGACGGTGGAGGAAGATACGTCGCTTGGTAGCCAGAGCACCCTCCAGTCTGTTTCTCAGCGCGTATCGGAAAAGGGGGATGAGGATGAGGAGGAAGAGGAGGAGAATGTCGGCGAGACAGAAGAGGGTACCAGTGCTCAGTCCTTCTTAACTTTTGAGTGTGTATGGGCTGAAGAGGAGGACTTGGAGGAGGAGGAAATGGAGAGTCAGGCCAGTGAGGAGAGGGAATTCTTGCGTGTTGGGACTCTGGCGCACATGGCAGACTTCATATTAGGCTGCCTATCCCGTGACCCTCGCGTTAGAAGCATTTTTTCAAACACCGATTACTGGGTGTTCACTCTCCTGGACCACAGTACAAGCAGAACCTTTCCACTCTCATCCCTGTAGAGGAAAGGAGTATGAGAGTGAATCAATATTAACAGGCCCTGGTGCACAAGCTGAAACAATCCTTCCCATCTGACGCCGCTAGCGGCAGAGGGCATGGTTCTGTGGGCCAAGTAGCGGGGGAGAGGAGGCGAGCAGGCAGGTTGTCCAGCACTGGCAGGGGTACGCTCTCCAAGGCCTTTGCCAGTTTTATGTCACCCCAGCAAGACACTGTCACCTGTCCCCAGTCTAGGCAGAGTAGGGGTGAGCTTTATAGAAAGATGGTGAGGGAGTACCTAGCTGACCATACCAACGTCCGGACCGATCACTCTGCTCCATACAACTACTGGGTTTCAAAGCTGGACACGTGGCCTGAACTGGTGCTGTACGCCTTGGAGGTGCTGGCCTGCCCTGCCGCTAGCGTGCTGTCAGCGCGGGTATTTAGTCCAGCTGGTGGCGTCATCACAGATAAGCGTACACGCCTGTCAACTGACAGCGCTGACAGGCTGACGCTTATTAAAATGAACAAAGCCTGGATTTCACCGGAATTCAAATCTCCTCCGGGGGAAAGCAGTGAAAGATTAACATTACTTATGTATCCGATTCCTCTTCTCTACTCCTCCTACTCCTCCTCCTCCTTGTTGTCTTTGCCTAACGCTTTTTAGAGGTCCAACTGGCACTCTTTTACCACAATTTTTCCGGAGGTCCACCTACAGGCCCTCTCTCTAAACAATTTTTCCGGAGGTCCACCTACAGGCCCACTCTCTAAACAATTTTTCTGGAGGTCCACCTACAGGCCCTTTCTCTAAACAATTTTTCCGGAGGGCCCCCTACAGGCCCTCTCTTCAAACAATTTTTCCGGAGGTCCACCTACAGGCCCTCTCTTCAAACAATTTTTCCGGAGGTCCACCTACAGGCCCTCTCTCCAAACAATTTTTCCGCAGTGTCAACTACAGACAGTGTAAAACAATGTTTCAGGTGCGTCAAACAGAAAGTCCAAAACAATTTTTCAGGAGGCGCAAGTACCGACATTTAAAAAAAAAAATTTTTGCTGAGGGTAGACTTTATGTACTCCGAAAAGAAAAAATTTTTGGAGGGTCAACAAAAGCCATTTCACTGCATTCTCAGTCGGACAAAGTCATTGGTGGTGTAACCGCCATGCTGTGTCAGGCTAAATTTTTGGGTGCTTCACCAGCTACCGCATACTAACTCAGTCACTCTGTTGTCACCGCCACCATACAGGGTCACGAAAAATGTTTATGTGGTTCGCCTGCTACCGCAGTGTCACTCGCTCACTCTGTTGTCACCACCATAGTGGTTTGCACTATAGCAGCCCAAGTCTGCACATTCCCCTTTTTATCTCCAAGTGATCTATACTGCACGTCACGTAAAAAAATAGGTTCTTTTGCTCTCAGTGATACAAATGCATTTCATAAAATCCTTTCTTTCTCTTTAACTGATCTATACTGAACATCACTTTTAAAAATACGTCTTTTTCCTCTCTTTCTCTCTCTCCAAACTATTTTTCCGGATAGGTGCCGTATACGGTATTAAACTGAGAAGAATGCATACAACACATGCCCCACTAGACAAATTTCAGAGTTGACAACCGTACTGGTTGATGCTAAATTTTTAAGTTGGGGTCCTGCGTCGTCATTCGAACTCCATCCGGCTGTTGTCACCACCACACACGCTAGCCAAGGGGGCACTCCTCTGGCTCTTCCAGCTCAACCTCCTTCCCCCCAGCCTGCCCCCCACCTACAGGCCCTCTCTCCAAACAATTTACCCTGATAGGGGACGTATTAGATATTATACTGATTTTTTTTGGTTCTTCTTTTAATTGGCTCCTGACCTGTGATAGGCAGAACATGGACACGTCCCCTTAGCTGCAGTAGAAAAGACACTCCCCTGGCCAGAGCAAGCTCTTTTTCCTTTTCCGTGTTCGAAAAATTCATGAAATATATGGTCCCAAGATAGGGGACGTATACGATTTTAAACTGAGAAGAATCGATACCACACATGCCCCACTAGTTCAAGCTCAATGTTGACAGCCGTACCAGTTGATGCCAAATTTTTAAGTGGGGGTTCCACCACTACCAGCCTAACCACCACCAGCATGCGCAGGTATACGAGTGCTAAACACTATGGAACCAAGGCCGTCCGTTCCCCTCATGCGGGTCCCACCACTGCTCCTTCCCCTGTGTCACTCGCTGCCTCTGCGAGTCAACCCCCAGCCCAGGACCCCGGCACGAGCGCCTCCCGCCGGAAAACCACCCCTTCGCCTCCATGATCCTCCACACTGTCCACCAATGTGTCCCTGCGCAACGTTCAGCTGTCATTACAGCAGACGTTGGAGTGCAAGCAGAAAAAAAGTTCAGCCCACCTACATGCACAAGCCCTCAACGTCCACATACAGGGCCACGCTAAATTTTTTATGTGCTCTACCTGCTACCGTCGTGTAGCTCGGTCACTCTGACCGAGTCTGACCCTGGGGCCGCTCATGTACTGCCCACTTGGAGGATTGTGGGGCTTACCTCGGTCACGGTTTCTCAGACTTACTATGCCTCTTCCTCCAACCCCTCCTTCTCCTCCTTCGAATTACCATCCGTGCTTCACTTCCTGCTACCTCAGTCTAACTCGGTCACTCTGTTGTCACCGCCATGCTGCGTCAGGCTAAATTTTTGGGTGGCTCACCTGCTACCTCATCTAACTTGGTCACTTGTTGGTGTCAGCGCCATGCTGTGTCAGGCTTATGCCTGCATCGTGTGGCTGGGGATAGGAGAGCAGTGCCAGCATGGGCATGTGTGATGGACCTTCGTTGCACCTAGTTAGGTGCTTCCCTAACATGTTATGGGCATGTGCCTCGCCTTTCTTGGTCTGGGTGAGCACAATTGCCATGAGGGTAACCACCAGGCTGTTGCAGGAGAATTTGGGGTAATGGTGGGATTAGGCAGCCTCAGAGGCTTCCATGCATGCTGCCCCTGCTGTTTCCTGTCCATTTCCGTGCTGTTTCCATCATTTTCTGATGTTTCCAGGTTTTCACCCAGCCTTCCCTAGGTAGAGCCTTGGTCCCCTGTAAAAAATGCTCGAGTCTCCCATTGACTTCAATGGGGTTCGTTACTCGAAACGAGCACCCGAGCATCGGGAAAAGTTTGTCTCGAATACGAGCACCCGAGCATTTTAGTGCTCGCTCATCTCTAATAAATATCCAAGAGTGGGTTGTGGAGGCATTGAGGACATTCAGCATATTTTTTGGAGTTGTCCTTATGCCAGACAACGTTTTAAGATTTTAAAAAGGATTTTTATGGCACTTATGGGTCTTAACAATTTTACTTTTGGATGTCTTTTAATTGGTCAACATTTTTGGATTATTTTTAGTATTTTTTAAAAAGTTTTATGGGAAACAAGAAATCTTTTAATCTGTGTCAATTTCTCCTGAGGATTGCAGCAAGGTTTTTTTTAATCCAGATTATACAGAGTTTATCTGATCGACAAAAAAAGAATGAGAGAAGGGTAAGGCAGAGTATAATTGGAAATTTACACAATGGAGAAGACTTCTTTGAGGTAATCTTGACTACCAAACTTGTTTTCCCATTTTATTGTTTTTTGGGGAATTTCCTGATGATGTTTTTTCAGGCCTCGATTTTGTGATTCATATCGTATGAAATGATGTGTGATTATCGAGTCTTTGAACTGAGAAAAAAGAAAAACAAGTCCTGAAAGAACTACTTGCAGTTGTGAAGTTGACTTTGCTATTTTTCTTGCTTTGCTACATAAGCATGATTAAAAGGCAGTAAGTCATCTCTGCCAGTTTTTTTTGTTTTGGAACTTTTGTCGCCATATTCAGAGACCCATAACTTTTTTATTTTTCCGTTGATATAGTTGTCTGGTGGGTTGTTTTTTTGCAGGGTGAACTGTAGTGTTTATGAACAACATTTTTGGGAACATGTAATATTTTGATAATATTTTATTTCATTTTATGGGGAGGCAATTGTCACGAGTGGGCTTGCGTCTGGTATCAGACGTTCTGCGCGGCTTTCAAAAGTGACATAATTTGACATGTTTTCCCCTTGGTTTGGTTTCTGGTTACCACACCCCTTCCCTTCAGCTGTTGTAGGTGTGGTAATTTTCTCTCCTCTATTTATTCCTTCATTTCCCAGTATTCACTGCGGTTTATACTTTCTGCTCACTTAGTTGTTTGGAGCTGTTCTTGGCTGAGATCCAGTTGCTGCTATTTCTGCATAAAGATAAGTGTCATTTTCCCTATTGTGTTTGTCCGTCGTTTGGAGTCTCCTATTCCTCCGTGCTGTTGGAGGAACGGGTTGACTTCTTCCCCTATCACTAACTACAGGGTCAGTTAGAAATTAGGTTCCTGTGTATGAACTCTCCTACCATTAAGGCCTGTTCATACTGGTAGTCTGCCAGGGCCTCAGGGATTCCTGCAGGAGGTGACCATTTCCCTTCTCCGGTCTGTTCCCTTCCCTCTTACGCTTGGTGTGGCTATACCCCCCACACCAGAGCGTGACATTATAAACCGCCAAAACAAAAATTGATGTCATTTTTGTGCTGACATGTATGCTATTGCTGCACTTGCTGAACGGCTGCAGGGACTCAGTTTGGAGGTGGCTGACATCCGCAACCAGATTCAGAGACCACAGGCTGGTGGTTCTGGGGGTGCTGAGTGTCAGGCCTGTTCGGAGCCTAAGGTCCCCCACCCAGATAGATTTTCGGGGGGACGTGATAATTTTGTTCTATTTAGGGAGGCGTGCAAATTGTATTTCAGACTGCGTCCACATTCTTCTGGTAATGAGGAGCAGAAGGTTGGTGTGGTCATCTCGCTGCTTAAAGGGGATGCGCAGTCATGGGCCTTTTCTCTGCCGACCGGATCGCAGTCTATCCGGTCAGTAGATTAATTTTTCAAGGCTTTAGGAATTATCTATGATGACCCGGATCGTATCTCCCTGGCTGAGACCCAGATACGTGACCTTTGTCAGGGTGAGCGGCCGGTTGAGATTTATTGCTCTGAGTTTCGGAGGTGGGCGACCAATACTGAATGGAACGATCCGGCTTTACGTAGCCAATTCTGTCAAGGTTTATCTGAAAGGCTGAAGGACGCTTTGGCCTTTCAGGAAACCCCTGTGTCTTTGGAAGCCGCTATGTCTCTTGCTGTGCGCATGGATAGGCGCATGAGAGAGCGATCTAGGGGCCCCCGCTCTCAGGATGTACTATCAGAAAGTGTACTGTCTTCCTATGACACTTTGGGGATTGTGGCAAATTGTGGATTGGGGCAATTATTGTGTTGACAATTGCCTTAATACATCTTTTTCTGCTTTAACCACTAAGACTCTTCCTTCTTTTATATCAGATTTCTCTGATGTGTTTTCTGAAGGTGGATGTCAGGATTTACGCCCTCACTGGGAATACGATTGTCCTATCAATCTTATCCCTGGAGCAAAATTGCCCAAATCTAGGCTGTATAACCTTTCTGGACCTGAGAGAACTGCCATGAAGGAATATATTGCTGAGAGTTTGGCTAAAGGACATATTAGGCCTTCCAAATCTCCTGTGGCAGCAGGGTTCTTTTTTGTTAAGAAAAAGGACGGAACCCTTAGGCCATGTCTGGATTTCCGTGAACTCAATAGGATTACTGTCCGTGATCCGTACCCCCTTCCCTTGATTCCTGACTTGTTTAACCAGATTGTGGATGCCAAGGTGTTCTCCAAGTTGGACTTAAGGGGGGCATATAATCTGGTCAGGATCAAGGAAGGGGATGAATGGAAGATGGCCTTTAACACTCCTGAGGGCCACTTTGAGAATCTGGTCATGCCTTTTGGGTTGACCAATGCTCCTGCTGTCTTCCAGCATTTTGTTAATGACATTTTTCATCATCTTGTTGGGAGGTTTGTAGTCGTGTATTTGGATGACATACTAATCTATTCTCCAGATATTGTGACACATCAGGATCACGTGAGGCAGGTGTTGCAAATCTTAAGAGATAACAAGTTGTATGCAAAATTAGAGAAATGTGTTTTTGCTGTACATGAGGTGCAATTCTTAGAATACTTGCTTTCATCTTCAGGTTTTCGTATGGATCCAGAGAAGGTCTGTGCTGTTCTGAACTGGGACCGACCTGAAAATCTGAAGGCTCTTATGCGATTTTTGGGGTTCACCAACTATTACCAAAAATTTATTAAGAACTATTCGACAATAGTTAAACCCTTAACTGACATGACTAAGAAAGGGACGGATGTCCCAGTGTGGTCTGATGCAGCGTTGCAAGCCTTCTCTACTGTGAAGGAGTGCTTTTCTTCTGCCCCTATATTGGTGCAGCCAGATGTGTCACAACCTTTCATTGTGGAGGTTGACGCATCCGAGGTGGGGGTAGGAGCAGTTTTATCACAGGGCCCGTCACCTGGTAAATGGCGCCCATGTGCTTTTTTTTCGAAAAAACTCTCTGCGGCGGAGAAATTATGATGTGGGTAACAGAGAGTTACTGGCCATTAAGTTGGCTTTTGAGGAATGGCGTCATTGGTTGGAAAGGGCGATTCACCCAATCATGGTATTCACTGATCACAAAAATCTGGCTTACCTGGAGTCGGCTAAACGACTTAATCCGAGGCAGGCCAGATGGTCTTTGTTCTTCACCAGATTCAATTTCATTGTCACATATCGTCCTGGGGTTAAGAATGTGAAGGCGGATGCCTTGTCACGTAGTTTTCCCGGAGGTGGTGATTTTGAAGATCCGAGCTCTATACTGTCTGAAGGAGTGGTGATATCCGCTCTTTACCCTGATCTTGAGGCTAAAGTGTTTGAGGCCCAGGGAGATGCGCCAGAGTCTTGCCCTCCTGGGAAGTTGTTTGTTCCTTCTGATTTGCGTCATAAGGTGTTTGAGGAGCATCATTCTTCGGTGCTTGCGGGACACCCTGGGAGTAAATCCACTGTCGACCTCATCTCTCGTAGATTCTGGTGGCCAGGGCTGCGTAAGTGTGTTGAGGACTATGTGTCAGCCTGTAGTGTCTGTGCACGGGCTAAGGTGACACATACTCGACCTTCTGGACCCCTACTTCCATTAACCATCCCGTCCAGACCATGGACTCACCTATCCATGGACTTTATCACTGATCTGCCTGAGTCGTCTGGTAAGACAGTTATTCTGGTGGTTGTAGATTGTTTTAGTAAAATGGCGCACTTTATTGCATTACCCGGACTCCCCAATGCTAAAACTCTGGCACAAGTGTTTGTTGACAACATTATGAAACTTCATGGCATTCCCACTGACGTGGTCTCTTGTGTCCAGATTCTGGAGGGCGTTCTGTACTCAGCTTGGGGTACAACTGTCTTTTTCCTCTGCCTTTCATCCCCAGACGAATGGACAGACTGAGCGTACCAATCAAAGTCTGGAGACTTACTTGAGATGTTTTGTCTGAGAACCAGGAGGAGTGGTCCTCGTTTTTGTCTCTGGCTGAGTTTGCCATAAATAATTGCAGACAGGACTCCACTGGTAAGTCACCATTTTTTGGTGCATATGGCTTTCACCCGCAGTTTGGCACATTTTCTGGTTCTGATACTTCTGGTATTCCTGAGGAAGAACGTTTTTCGTCATCATTGTCTTCTATATGGCGAAAAATTCAAAATAACTTGATAAATATGGGTAACAAGTACAAACGTGTGGCTGACAGACGTATGAATGGTCCGGACCTAAGTGTGGGTGATTCTGTGTGGCTGTCTACTAGGAACATTAAGTTGAAAATTCCTTCTTGGAAGTTGGGTCCAAGATTTATTGGCCCATATAAGATCATGGACATTATTAATCCTGTAGCATTTCGTCTTGAACTTCCTCAGGCCCTGAAAATCCATAATGTGTTTCACAGATCTTTGTTGAAGAGATATGTTGAACCTCTGGAGCCATCTCCCTTGCCACCCGCACCTGTCTTGGTGGATGGTAATTTGGAATTCCAGATTGTCAAGATCATTGATTCTCGAGTTCTCCGTGGGACTCTTCAATATCTTGTTCATTGGAAGGGTTATGGTCCTGAGGAGAGGTCATGGGTACCGGCATATGATGTGAATGCCAGTCGTTTGGTGAAAGCCTTTCACAGGTGTCATCCTGATAAAGTTGGTCCTGGGTGCTCGGAGGTCACCCGTAAAAGGGGGGGTAATGTCACGAGTGGGCTTGCATCTGGTATCAGACGTTCTGCGCAGCTTTCAAAAGTGACATAATTTGACATGTTTTCCCCTTGGTTTGGTTTCTGGTTACCACACCCCTTCCCCTCAGCTGTTGTAGGTGTGGTAATTTTCTCTCCTCTATTTATTCCT
Source organism: Rhinella marina (assembly GCA_900303285.1). Lineage (NCBI taxonomy): Eukaryota > Metazoa > Chordata > Amphibia > Anura > Bufonidae > Rhinella > Rhinella marina. Next base: position 44,567 of record ONZH01006491.1, on the reverse strand, counting down.
TCATTTCCCAGTATTCACTGCGGTTTATACTTTCTGCTCACTTAGTTGTTTGGAGCTGTTCTTGGCTGAGATCCAGTTGCTGCTATTTCTGCATAAAGATAAGTGTCATTTTCCCTATTGTGTTTATCCGTCGTTTGGAGTCTCCTATTCCTCCATCCTGTTGGAGGAACGGGTTGACTTCTTCCCCATCACTAACTACAGGGTCAGTTAGAAATTAGGTTCCTGTGTATGAACTCTCCTACCACTAAGGCCTGTTCATACTGGTAGTCTGCCAGGGCCTAGTCTCAGGGATTCCTGCAGGAGGTGACCATTTCCCTTCTCCGGTCTTTTCCCTTCCCTCTTACGCTTGGTGTGGCTATACCCTCCACACCAGAGCGTGACAGCAATTTGACCACAAAGAAATGGCAATTATGCTGTTAGATTTTTTTATTTTTTTGCAGTGTTCACCAAGCAGGTTAATTAACATGATATTTTAGTAGCTTGAATATTTTTGAACATGGCTATACCAAATATTCATTTTTTCTTTCATATGATAAATGGGGAAAGGAGGTGAATTAAATTTTAATATGTGTAGATTTTTATGTTTTGTTTTTAAAATTTTAAACACATTGTTACATTTTCTTTACGGGACTTGAACATGCAATTTCTCGATTGCTTGTACTGTACACTGCATTTCACAAGGCCCCAGCTGCCACAACAACTGCTCAAAACTGACCACGACATATGAGAAATTAGGTAGCCAGGAACAGAGTTATCCCCAAAGGCTCCAATCCCAGCCAAGGCACGGTATAACACAGCCAGCATCTGCTCTGTATTATGCTGTGTATTATGATCATCTCCTTAGTCCCCATACACTCTTTGCATACCTGTAGCATACCATTAGTGGTAAGGTGTGCAAAATGGAATGTCTAAGGGCTGTTGAACATGAGTTCATTGCGGGAATTACACCTAGTGTGTGAGCATGATCTTTTGTTCTGGACTTGCAGGAGCGCACAGCATGATTATGATTTATAATGATGTGTGTCTCTGCTTGACCATACTTGTACAGAATCATAGTGACATAAAGCTGTCAGTATGAGGTCAAGCAGAGGCATCTAGTATCATAAATCATGAACGGAGGATCATGCTCACATACGGAGCGTGATTCCTGCAAACGACTCGCTCATGTGAAACAGTCCTAAGATAGGCAGTAGCTCTGTATTTCGTGATGAAAGAGATGAAAGAGGCAATGATATTATTTTGAAGGGGGAAGGAAAATTCATAAAAAATAATTTTTGGGAGGGGGTAATTGTGGAAGATCAGACACCTTTGTTCAGTTTTAAACAAGGGGATCAAGAATCACTGAAAGCTAAAGAGAGATGCAATCCTCTACAAGAAAAAAAATGGGGAACCTCAAAGAGTATGATATAGGCAGGCAAACTCCTCCTATGAACAACTGCAGTAGATGATTCTCAACACCAGAGAGAACAGTAGAGAACCACTACAGAACTGAAGGCTCAAAGAGTCCAAACAATGGGTATCCAGGAAAAGTTTAAGAATAAAAGAGACTGGCTTCTCCAGAGTAACAGGAGACTAATACGAAAAAGAAGTAGACACCATGAACTAACACCTCATCTGCACGGTTTCTTTAGCCAGTACACCAGGTACAATGGCCCCTCTGGGTTGCTGGGAAAGGTATTCAAATTAGCTTTCCTAAACCTATCTGGTGCCAGTAGATGTTAGACATGATAATATGCATATATTTTACCCAGAAAGCCAGAGGAGCGAGCATTGTCTAGCCTACAATGGAGACCAGTTGTCACATGCATCAACTGGTCTCCATAATACAAATAGTACCCACCAAGAGGTTCCCCCTAAGGCCTTGCAACTAGAAATGATGTTCTCATCTGCTTTTTTTTTTTCTTATTAAGGGCTTTTGTCCTGATTGAACTACTTGTAGTTGTCAGGCTGACTTAACTATTTTACTTGCTTTGCTACAAAGCATGTTTAAAAGGCATTTCTGCCAATTTGCTGTGTGAAAATGATGCCGTGCCCATCTTGCTGTTTACCTACTTGCCACACAGCAGCAAGTAGGTATAATTATAGCTCTCTACTGTTTACCTGACCATACAGCACCTGTAGCAATTTTATTTCACCATTTTGATTCAAGATCATATGAACCAAAAAGACCTTCAAAGTAACATTCAACTGAAAGCGAGACAAGAAAATTAAAACATCCCTCAAAACGTATCTCAATGTAACATGCAAACTAGTTCTATTACTATAAGAGAACCAGAATGCCTCAAGAGAAACTTGTCTAACTAGGTTGACTTGCCTTGTGGTGTTTTGTTTAGGGTGCTTGTTATCATTAGGGAGACCAAAACAAATGCATGAGTATTGTATACATGGTGACACTACTCTTGCTCTCTAGGAAAAGTATATCGTAAATCAAATATCTTAATTCTTCTGGCATTAGATAGGACCCAGGGGTCAGCAACCTCTGGCACTCCAGCTGTTGTGAAACTACAACCCCCAGCATGCTCCATTCACTTCTATGGGAGTTCTGAGAACAGCCAAGCAAGTGTGCATGCTGGGAGTCGTAGTTTCACCACACCTGGAGTGCCAAAGGTTGCTGATCCCTAAGATAGGATATCTCCTCTTTTTGTTGACAGGCAGGCTAATTCACATACCTTTGGCTTTCTGGGAAAGATATTCAAATTAGCTTTTCAGAACAGAAAAGGATGCTAATCTTTTCTCATGCCAGCCGAATTAAGATATATGATTTGCATATACTCTTCCTAGAAACCAAGAGTAGTGTAGTCTGGCATACAATACTCAAACTTATTTTTTTGTCTCCCTATTGATAAAGAACACCCCCAAAAATACCTCACAGGGCAAGTCAACCAAGTAAGACAAGTCTCTCTTGAAACATTCTGGTTCTTTTGCGCTTCCAAAAAGAGCTCTATGTTTTATTGAGAGTCTTAAGTGTAGAATGCTGTAATCCTCTTGTTTCAGTTGAGGGCTACATTGGATGTTGAGCTAAATTAGTGAAGTAAAGTTGCTGAACATGATGTCTGTCTCTGCTATACTAATAGTATATCCTCAGGTGAATGGGAAGGAGCTATAATCATACTTAGTTGCAAGTTGATAAGCAGCAACAAGTGGTCCATTTTTTTCACACAGCAGATTGGCAGAGATGCTTTCCTGCCTTTCAAACAGGCTTGTGTAGTAAAGCTAAAAAATAACTAGCTCTTTCAGGACAAAAGCCCTTAATCGCAGAAGTGCAAATAAGAACAACATTTCTAGTTGCAAGGCCTTAGGAGGAACTTCTGGGTGGGTAGTATTTCTTTTATGGAGTACCATGAGCTCTCCATAATGAGAAAGAGTACCACTTTGACAATGCATATATATTTTTGAGAAACACACATTTGAGTACTAGTCTCTATCCCAGAGCACGTACAATAAAGTCTATAGCTGGATGCATACATTACCTTTACTGTTTCGGACTAAACACTGTCCCTTTAAGGTTCTCAACTTTCTGTAAAAGTTTGATGCTTCTTTTTCTCAGAGATTGGTGCTTAGCAAAGTTTATTTTCTGGCAGCTTGATATTTCACTGGAATGGTGTCTCTCTGGAGAAGGCTTCTTTCTCGGCCTACTTGGAAGCAGCACACACAAAACAGGTCTTCACTCTGGTTTGCTTACCAAAAGACACACTAACTGGGGAGTTTGACCAACCCATTACCTGGCAACTAAGACTAAGAACTACCTATATACATAGCCTTTTGAAATACATAGTGCATAGTTAGCATCACAGTAAATGTTTTAACAGCTTGGCAATAACCCTGGCAATAAACCATGGCAATAACCCTATAGCAGTATACCAGTTGGTCAAAATTTCTGACAGACTCCCTTTGAGCCATGACATAACATCTGCACCATTTGAGCTAAAGACAACATGTCTGACATCCCAGCTTGGCTCATTTCTAGCACACAGAAGAATATTTAGACTATGTCTCCTTTCAGGTAAAGCTATTCTCTTTCCCACAAGGTCGTGCCCCTTATCAGATGAGGCATAAAAAGCTTAGTAAAATGTATACAAAAAAGTTGGTAAATGTGACACAAAGCACACCAGTTTTTGCTGCAAAATTCACCAAAAAAACTGGCGCATTTTCAATAGAAAATCTGCCCCATTGTGTTCATACATGTCACACACTATGATAGAGATTTATCAAAACTGCTGTAAAGGATAACTTGCTTAGTTGATCACAGCAACCAATCAGATTCCACCTTTTATTTGTGCTCCTTTGGAAAATGAAAGCTGGAATCTGAATGGTGGCTATGGACCAGTTTTGATAAATCTCCCCCTATAAGTTTTTTCAGGTGTCATTCTGTAACCCATTAGAAGACTAACTTGACTCCCATTCTGTAATCAGATACTGATTTAGTCATAGTGATTTATTATATTTTCAACTAATAGAACAGCCTGCATCCTTTAGGGTTTACTTAAATATAAAATATTTATATTATAAATTATATATTAAATATTAAATATTTTTGTGCGGTTATTTTTTTTAATTTTTTTTTACACTGTAGTCTTTAATTCCCTTCTGATCGCTTGTCTCATAGACTCCAATAGAATACTATTGTCGTATATGGGATTTTCACTGCCTGCTTGTGAAGCTGTGCTCAGGCAATTAGCCATGACAGGCATGGAAACCATTACAAAGCCCCAGGTTGTCATGGCAACCAATCAGAGCTCCACCATTTTCAGAGGACAGAGGGAGCCACCTTTCTCTGTCTAACCCCAAAGAGGACTGGGTCACTATTGAGAGCAGCATCTAAGGGGTTAAATGACCGGGATCAACATCATTGCCTGCTGTATTATATGGCTGCTATGTATTCCCTGTGTGACTAATGCCGTACATGTATGGCATTAAACATTTAGGGGTTAAAGCAGATGTACTATGCATTCAGGAGTGATTATCTTAAAGTAGGAAAAAGTTCTTAGTTATATAGCCAGGCCTGGATTACTTAGTTTTCAATTACTGCACCAAACACCTCAGACAGCCTGAAGAAAATTAACTCTTACTAAACAGCAACTGCTGTGTCTTGCAGTTGAGTCCAGATAGAAAGGGAGGAACAATGAAGTTTAAACAAGCCACAAAGATTAACTAGCAATATGACAAACTGTCACACAAACTGGCCAAACCCAGCATTGCCAGAACAGCGGTGCCCAATTGAAAGTAAGTTTGTGATAAGCTGGTGACCAGTATATACCAGGAAACAGACTGTCCTTTGGTTGTAACATGGCCTAGAATAAAAACCTTAGATAGTGAAATAGTGGATTGAAAGGAAGTGTAAGCAGGAAGGGAGTCAAGGAAGCTCTTTGGGTGGGGTAGAGCCAGGTGCATGGATGGTATTTCTCCTCCTAGGGAATAACTGTTGTATTTTATTCAGTTACTTGTGCCAAGTTGTAGTAGTCATAATGATAATAACTAGTGATGAGCGTAGAGGAATTCGGTATGAAGTTTAGGAAAACTTCAATTCACAATAAATCTGAATTTCCTTGCTCTTCGTGGTAATGAATCAGGTTTTCCTAAAATGGCAGCTGCACACGTTACAAAGTGAAACTAAGTGTAGAGGGGACAAATCCAGGAACGCAAGATCACCCATAATGCTGTGCAGCCAGCGAGTCAGTAGATAGCCATCCCCTGTGATGTCACAGCCCTATAAAACCCTGCTGTGAGCTGAGCATAGGGAGAGACGTGGCAAGTGCAAGTCTATATAAAGTGGTGTCTGGTCATATGTAGAATCGGTCTTGGATTCTTGATTAAGGTGGAACTGTAGCAAAATAAACATAGGTTAGAAGTCACTGATTTATGAGATAAAAGTAATTGTGAACACTTGTAATAATTCACATAAAATTTAGTGAAACATGAAAGGGAGACTGGTCAGCTGAGCCATATCACACAAAAAACTGAAGGTCTTCATTGGTCCTCTCCAGGCTCTTGTGCTGCCATACTATATATATGTCTGCATTGATGATGCCACCCCCAGATGAATGAATGCTGAAACATGGGTCAGTAGGCACCATTCAGGTCAAACATTAGCCATGGCTAATTTGTTTTATATTACTGTTTGATGTCTTCGCATTGGCAATTTTTGGCACACGAGCATGTGAATTGGCATATAATATCCTTCCTACACAAAGCTTTCTATGGTGGATTTTGTGCAAGACGTAATGTTATTTTCATGGGACATTATAATACTGCGATTTTTCACATATATACTTGATTTTCATAAGTACTATATGCTTTGATGTATTGACATTATTGTCATTTAGTATCACCTACAAAGATATATGAACATGTCTCTAGTGCTATTGTGCCCTATGCTTCTATGTAATAGTAGCATTGTTATTTCTCACTACCTGTCAATTTGCTATATTATGTGCTTATTCTAACCAGTAATTCTGTCCTTTTCATGTTTTTGATTGTTTCTAATATGTTTAATTTTCTATAGATTAATTAAGCTACATTTTTAATGGTACAATGTGGCTCTAATTTTTGTGGGTTTATTATGTCCCACAGTGTTACCTCTTTAGATGTTAGTGGAAACAATACTGGTTTATGACATGGCATCATAGGCAATATATAGATTTTAAGCTCATGCTCATTTTAACAAGTCACTGAACTCTTAGGCCCCTTTCACACGAGTGGGAGACTCGGACGTCTCCCGCATCATGTGCCGTGTACTGAACTGCTGGTACTGAACGGGGGTTACATAGCATTATAATGATTTATGATGCTATGTAACCCTTACAGTTCTGGAATGTGTTGAATAATGCTGAGTCTCCCGCTGGTGTGAAAGGGGCCTTAAATACAGCCCATACTACTGCCAGTATTTGTCGATGGAGATTGTCTATGCAACTCTTTGTAATGAGTGTTGGTTAGTGTATATCTATATAGTGGTTAGTGTATAATATAGACCCTAAGGCTACTTTCACACTAGCGTTTTAAAATTCCGGTATTGAGTTCCATCATAGGGGCTCAATACCGGAATAAAATGCTTCAGTTTTGTCCCCATTCATTGTCAATGGGGACAAAACTGAACTGAAGACAACGGAATGCTCCTGAAAGCATTCCGTTCCGTCTTCAGACCGGAGAACAAACCGCAGCATGCTGCAGTTTGCTCTCCGGTCCAGGCATCCGCACCAACACGGATCCGGAATGACCCCCAATGCAAGTCAATGGGGGCGGATCCATCTGGTGTGACTACAATGGTAACCGGATCCGCCCTCCATTGACTTTCAATGGAGTTCATGACGGATCCGTCACCACATACACACAATACACACATACAGACATAGACATACACATAAACATAAACATACACAGACATATATACATACAAATACACATACATACTTATATGCTCCCCGGCAGGTCTCCAGAGTGCGGGAGGAACAGGACGGCGCGCACAGATGACGATTCTACCAGGCGCCCAGCAGAGGGCGCTGTGGGGAATCGTCACCTGTGTGAGCCGTCCTGCTCCTCTGGCGCTATGGAGACCTGCCGGGAGCATGTAAGTATGTATGTGTATTTGTCTGTGTATATGTGTGTGTGTCTGTGTGTATGTATGTACTGTGTGACGTGTGGGGCCGGAGCGCGGTTCCGGCTCCACACATGTTGCTGCGGCAGTCCTGATCCGGCAGCACCCTTCACCTGCCGGATCAGGCCTGCCGGTAGTGTGAAAGTAGCCTAAACAATATTACATTCTGATAGGTTGGTGCATATTATAGCGAGGGTTGTGTTGGGGTTTGGAAGATAATATGACAAGTACTGCCAGATGTAAGATGCTATGAGAGTTATAATTCATATAGCAGAGACCTGACATATTGAAATGGCACACATTGCCTTATTATTCAGACATGTCATTGGAGAAAAAATGTATCCAACAGTTCATCCTGTCTGTGGTATGCATGACTCTAGGAATCTTTCAGTCTAGAAGTCTTTCTGATTTTATTTTCTGTTAGGCTGCAGCTTTTGTTTAAAGGGAGTCTTTCACCTGTTTTTCACCAATATAACTAAGTGCAGTGCCCCACAGAAGATTGTAGACACATCCCAGACATACCTGTGTGCACTTTTTGTCTGTACATGTTCAGAAAAAGCACTTTTATTCTGCAGGAAAACAGCTCCCAAGTGCCCAGCTCTGCTGTTGCAAGTGCCCAAATCAAACCAGACTGAAGAGGGGAGGGCTGCTTTAGCTGCTCATATCTTGGGATTGGTAGCAGACAGAAAAATGGTTCTGACCTTCTTTGACATTCCAAGCTTTCAAATTATATCAAAATCACAGCATTACATCCAGTATATCAGAAGATATAGCTGTTAGAAATCGACTCAAGAGAGAAAGCTGTTTTTAGTTTCATTTTCAGCTGGGCACTTGGGAGCTGTTTTCCTGCAGAATAAAAGTGCTTTTCCTGGACATGTCAAACAGACCCACAGTGCACACAGGTATGTCTGGGATATGTCTGCAATCTTCTGTGAGGCAGTTATATAGGTGAAAAACAGGTGAAAGACTCCTTTTAATGTTGAGTGAGTAGCCTATAGCATATCACACTACAAAAGTCAGATCCTATTTTTCTTTCTGTATTAGGCTAGTTTCACACTAGTGTTACAGCTCTCTGTCAGGCTATTCTAGCAGAGAACAGCCTGCTGGAGCTCTCTGGATCCAGCATAGCTAGACATTAATATGTACCTGCCGGCCACCCAGGGGCGTTGCTAGGCTAAAACATTCGGGGCCTGGGCCCCTGATGTTTTCTCCCAGGCCCCGAATGTCCTGCCTGCCCAACAGATACAACTGTATTACCGTCCTCAGGACGGCAATACAATTGAATCTAATGCACTGCAAGATCTGAAGGACCTGTGATGAAATCACAGGTCATGTGATCAGTTCTGAATGCAGTAGCTGAAAAGGACCTTGGAAGATGTCACAGTCATGTGACCAGTGCAGGAGAGGACGGCTCAGGAGTGAAGAGAAGTCCTGGGAAGAAGCTGTGGTGAGGACTGCTACATGAGGAGAGGTAAGTGAAGGGAGAGGTGTAATGGCCCAGACTGGTATGTGTGCAAGTGTCGGAGGTATTTCAGTATTTCTAGCTTCCATAGTTTTCTCCAGTCTAAAGGTAAAGGCCTGCATTCTGAAACTCTCCCTCATTCTTAGCTTTCCCTGTATTTGAGCTCAAAACACTTCCATCTGGTGTCTAAAGTTGGTATTGCACATTATACATTATTGTCTGCATTGCCTTATATTGCTATACTCTCATTGGTTCCTTTTCATGCCATTTGTGTGATGGAGTGTGCTTGACCATGTGACCCCTCTGCTATCTGTCAGCTGCCAATGACAGACCAGAGGATGTAGCTAGTTCCGCCCTCCTTTTTCTCTAAGGAGTGAGCTGGAATATTCCAGTTAGTTCTGGTTATACCTGAGACCAGAGAACAGTGCACAGCTCTCCTGCATATCTCAGCCATCCATTCAAGCCTAAGGCCTAGTTATTCAGCCATTATCTTCACCAGCACAGTTAACCCAGACTGCATCCAGACAGCTGTAAGGATCATCACAGGTTCTTTCAAGTATTCAGTAGGACTACCTATATAAAGTTCCAGAACCTACTGTTGACCTCTGAGGAGTTGAGGGTCACCCACTCAGGATCACTTCTACCCCGGCTTACACGTCCGGAAGGTTCATGCGTCTTCCACCTGGTCGCCAGAGTGCGAGGGCAGTGTCATTCTCTAAGTATTTCAAGTGCTCAAAGTTCTTTAGTCACCCATGCCTTACTCAGCTGAAAAGACTAACCTATTGGATCAGGTCTGTACTTACTTATTATATTACTACTACTACTCCTATCATCTCAAGTCAGCCGACAGCTAAACTCTTAAAGGGATTCTGTCACCACGATTTTGACTATTAAGTTATTTATAGCACTGGATTCAGCTGACTATAAGCATCTCCAAAACGTTATTGTTATAGGGCATAAATGAAGATCTGATGTTAAAAATACCTTTTTTATCAACTGTCAATCTCTTTCTTAAGGAGCCCAAGGGGATGTGCCAGCGATGTTGGAGCCCGGCCACGGCGATTCAGTTGGAGCCCAGGACCGCCCACCTCATTAATATTCACTTCACTGCTTGAAGCAGTGAAGCTCCGGCACGGCTGTAATCCCGCGCAGGCGCAGTACATCCTGTGAAGCTGTAGCCGGCAGACCGCACGGCGCAGACCACTTAATGTACTGCGGCCTGCGCGGGATTACAGCCGTGCCGGAGCTTCACTGCTTCAAGCAGTGAAGTGAATATTAATGAGGTGGGCGGTCCTGGGCTCCAACTGAATCGCCGTGGCCGGGCTCCAACATCGCTGGCACATCCCCTTGGGCTCCTTAAGAAGAGATTGACAGTTGATAAAAAAGGTATTTTTAACATCAGATCTTCATTTATGCCCTATAACAATAACGTTTTGGAGATGCTTATAGTCAGCTGAATCCAGTGCTATAAATAACTTAATAGTCAAAATCGTGGTGACAGACTCCCTTTAAAGCTACAGCGCATTGTCAAGCCACTCTACTCTACCACTGTATCCATACCATCTAAACCTGGCTATGTACCAGAGAGACTATAACCTATATAACATATTGGTTCCTGAATTAAAGCAAACGTTATCCTTGACCCCTGGCATTGGTTTAATTATTGGTGCCTTGTGCGAGGAGGGTGACGGGAACATTCTTGCAGCCGGGCAACCCTGGGAACAAGGCCACCATAGTAACCCTCATGCCCGTGATATCACCCGTGACAACCTTAAAGGTCCCCTGTCCCAGGATAGTACCCGTGTGCTGCAGAGGCAGAGCAATGCTGGGGGTTGTAGTTATTTAACTGGGACTGTATGTTAGGGCTGAAGGGAGGGAAGTTATTTACACGGGACAGTGGGATGGAGTGATGTTATTTACATGGGACTGTATGTTTAAGGGGGCAGGAGAGATGGTGTGATGTTATTTACATGGGACTGTATTTTGGAGGGGGCTGTAGATATAGAGGGATGTTATTTACATGGGACTGTATATAGGAGGGGATCGGAGAGATGGTGTGATGGTATTTACATGGGACTATATGGCGGAGGGAGGGAAATAATGTTATTTGCATGGAACTGTATGGTGGAGGGGCTGAGGAATTATAATTTCTGAGGGCAATAAATGGAGGAATATAACTACAGGGGGCACTTTAGGTGAGCATTATAAATACTAGGGGCGCTTCAGGACGAGCATTATAACAGTGGGAGGCGATATAAATACTGGGGGCACTGTGGGGGCATTTTAAATCCAGGGGACATTAGGCGTTCTTATTACTACTGGGGGCACTTCAGGGCAAGCATAATAACAGTAGGGGGCGATATAAATACTGGGGCACTTCAGGGTGAGCATTATAACAGTAGAGGGCATTATAAATACTGGGGGCACTGTGGGGGAATTTTAAATCCAGGGGACATTAGGCGTTCTTAGTACTACTGGGGGCTCTATAGGAGGGACTGATAGATCCGCCTTATTTGTACTAGGAGCTCTATGGGGGGTCTTATTACTACTGAGGGGTCTGTAGGGAGTTTTACTACCACTGGGGGGACAATAGGGGGGCCTTATTTCTTATGGGCACTCTGTAAGGGCATTATTAATACTGGTGGGCTCTTCTAATGAGGGCAGTCTTGGGGAGCCATCACTGTTGGGGACACTGTAGGGGGCAGTATTACTACTAGATGCAGATACAATTGTGCCAGTAGCAGCCAGCACAGTAGGCTCCGCTACTCCCAGTAGCCGGCGCACAGATGTGATGTAGGCGGCGCCGCCTGCGACGTTCCTCGGGAGCAGACCCGCCAGAAGGGGCCGGGTCTGCATCGTGGGACCGCGCCTGGACAGGTGAGTATTAACTGCCCTCCCCCTATGCTCTCTATATGCACCCCTTAACCCAATACTGCCCCCTGCCTCCCTATTACTGACCCCCATACTGGCCCTGCCTTACCCTAACCCTAATACTGGCCCCTGCCCACCTAGTACTGACCACCCTGCCTTACCCCTGACCCTAATACTGGCCCCTGACCCTGCCTGACCCCTAACCCTAGTACTGGCCCCTGACCTCTAATACTGACCTGCATTAACTCATAACCCTAATATAGGCCCCTGACCCCTAATACTGGCCCTGCCTGACCCTTAATCCTAGTACTGGGCCCTGACCTCTAGTACTGGCCGCTGACCACTTATTTTGGCCCCTGACCCCTACCCTAGTACTGACCTCTAACCTTGGACCCCTAACCCTGATACTAGCCCCTTACCCCCTAGTACTGACCCCTAATACTGGCCCTGTCGCACCCCTAAGGCTACTTTCACACTTGCGTCAGCAGGATCCGTTTGTGAGATCCGTCCAGGCTCTCATAAACGGATCCGTCCTGATAATACAACCGTCTGCATCCATTCTGAATGGATCCGTTTGTATTATATTTTACATAGCAGAGACGGATCCGTTCAGAACTCCATTGAAAGTCAGTGGGGGACGGATCCGTTTACTATTGTGCATGAGTAAACGGATCCGTTCCCATTGACTTACATTGTAGTCATGACGGATCTGTTTCCATTCCGCTCAGTCAAGCGGACACCAAAACGCTGTCAGAGCGGAATGGAGACAGAACGGAGGCAAACTGATGCATTTTGAACGGATCCTTTTCCATTCAGAATGCATTAAGGAAAAACTGATCAGTTCAGGACCGTTTGTGAGAGCCTGTGACGGATCTCACAAACGGATCCTGCTGACGCAAGTGTGAAAGTAGCCTAACCCTAGTACTGGCCCCTGACCTCTAATACTGGCCCCTGACCCCTACCCTAGTACTGACCTGTAACCCTGGACCCCTAACCCTAATATTGACACCTAATCCTGTACCTAACCCTAATATTGACTGCTAACCCTAATACTGACCCCTAATACTTTCCCTATCTCTAATACTACGCCATACAGACCCCTAACCCTGAGGCTACATTCACATGACCATATGTGTTTTGAGGTCCACAAATTGCGGATCCACAAAACACGGATACTGGCCGTGTGCATTCCACATTTTGTGGAACACATATGCCCAGCCCTATGATAGAAATGCCTGTTCTTGTCTGCGATTGCGGTCAAGGATAGGACATACTCTATCTTTTTTTTGCGGGGCTTGCGGAACGGAACTTAGGATTTGCGGCCCCTTTGAAGTGAATGGAAATACGGTTGTTTGAATGTACCCTAACGCTGCCTCTAACCCCAGTACTGCTCCTAACTGATACTGACCCTAATTCTAATACTGGCCCTAAGGGTGCATTCAGACAACCGTATTCAGACGGCCATATTTCTAAGTCTGAATCTGTTCCGCAATTTTGCCGAACGGGTGCGGACCCATTCATTTCAATGGGGCCGCAAAAGATGCGGACACCACACCATGTACTGTCCACATACGTAGTTTCGTTCCCCCCAAAAAATATAGTGCATATGCCCTATTCTTGTCCGCAAGAATAGGCATTTCTATATAGGGCTGGCACTGTGCGTTCCGCAAAATGTGGAACGCACAAGGCCAGTATTTGTGTTTTGCGGATCCACAATTTGGGGACTGCAAAACACTTTCGGTCGTCTGAATGTAGCTTTATGCTAATACTACGCCTATCCCTAATACTGACCCCTAACCCCAATACTGACCCCTAACCCCAATACTGGCCCTTAACTCTAACACAGTGACCATAATATATGACTGTCCACATATATCTCTACACACTGCATTTTTTACACCTGACATATACACACAGAGTACTGATATGTCAGGTAGAAGGTATAATAGATGCAGTGGGTAAACGTATATAGTATATACAGCAGTGTACTGATATGTGAGGTACGAGGTATAATACATGCAGTGTCTACAGGTATATAGTATACAACGCAGTGTACTCATGTGAGATACAAGGTGTAATTTATACATCACACCTCACATATCAGTACACTGTTGTATATATTATATATCTGTACACACTGCATCTAATATACGTCATACTTCACATATGAGTACACTGCTGTATATACTATATATCTGTACACACTGCATTTATTATACCTCATACCTCACATATCAGTACACTGCTGTATATACTATATATCTGTACACACTGCATCTATTATACCTCATACCTCACTTATCAGTACACTGCTGTATATACTATATATCAGTACACACTGCATCTATTATACATCATACCTCACATATCAGTACACTGCTGTATATACTATATATGTACACACTGCATGTATTATACTTCATACCTCACATATCAGTACACTGCTGTATATATATCTGTACACACTATATCTATTATACCTCGTACCTCACATATCAGTACACTCCTGTATATACTATATATCTGTACACACTATATCTATTATACCTCACATATCAGTACACTGCTGTATATACTATATATCTGTACACACTGCATCTAATATACGTCGTAGTTCACATATCAGTATACTGCTGTATATGCTATATATCTGTATATACTGCATGTATTATAAAAGTATAGATGCAGTGTGTACAGATATATATACAGCAGTGTACTGATATGTGAGGTATGAAGTATAATACATGCAGTGTGTACATATATAGTATATACAGCAGTGTACTGATATGTGAGGTATGATGTATAATAGATGCAGTGTGTACTGATATATAGTATATACAGCAGTGTACTGATATGTGAGGTATGAAGTATAATACATGCAGTGTGTACAGATATATAGTATATACAGCAGTGTACTGATATTGTGAGGTATGAGGTATAATACATGCAGTGTGTACAGATATATAGTATATACAGCAGTGTACTAATATGTGAGGTATGAGGTATAATAGATGCAGTGTGTACAGATATATAGTATATACAGCAGTGTACTGATATGTGAGGTAGTAGATATAATAGATGTATTGTGTACAGATATATAGTATATTACAGCAGTGTACTAATATGTGAGGTATGAGGTATAATAGATGCAGTGTGTACAGATATATAGTATATACAGCAGTGTACTGATATGTGAGGTAGTAGATATAATAGATGTATTGTGTACAGATATATAGTATATACAGCAGTGTACTAATATGTGAGGTACAAGGTATAATAGATACAGTGTGTACAGATATATAGTATATACAGCCGTATACTGATATGTGAGGTACAAGGTATAATAGATGCAGTGTGTATAGATATATATTATATGCACTGCTGTATATACTCTATATACCCACTGCATCTAGCTTGTCATGTGACCGTTAGCAACTTGTAGCCAGTGACGTCTCACCCACTGCAATCTAGCTTTTACCGAGTATTATAATACAGTGTGTGTACGCTGTATTCAGAGGGCACACTGAAGGGTCACTATAGACAAATGGGCACATATACTGCAAGAGGCAAAATACATAAAGGGGGCACACTGAAGGGGCACTATACACAAAGGGGCACATATAAGAGGCACGTTTTATAAGGGGCACCAAGCATGTGGCACTAGCATTAGGGGAACTGTGTGTGGCACTATAAACAGAGGGCACAGGGCATATGACACTATATACAGAGGGCACAGAGCATGTGGCACTATAAACAGAGGACACAGAGCATGTGGCACTATATACAGAGGGTAAAGGGCATATGGCACTGTATACAGAGGGCACAGAGTATGTGGCACTATATATAGAGGGCACAGGGCATATGACACTATATACAGAGGGCACAGAGTATGTGGCACTATATACAGAGGGCACAGAGTATGTGGCACTATATACAGAGGGCACAGAGCATGTGGCACTATATACAGAGGGCACCGAGTGTGTGGCACTATATACAGAGGGCACAGAGCATGTGGCATTATATACAGAGGGCATATGGCACTGTATACAGAGGGCACAGAGTATGTGGCACTATATATAGAGGGCACAGGGCATATGACACTGTATACAGAGGGCACAGAGTATGTGGAACTATATACAGAGGGAACAGAGTGTGTGGCACTATATGCAGAGGGCACAGAGCATGTGGCACTAATGCTGCTGTTATATTCAGGGCACAGAATGTGGCACTAAGATGAGTTTGTGTCAGTATGCAGGGTGCCAATGTGTTGGTAAAGCGTGAAGCTGAAGACATCTTCTCGGCAAAATCTGCAGAGCTGCATTGTGGATGGGATGAGTCGTCATGGTGGTCTGAACCAGATGGGGAAGAACTCAGGAAGAGACGTCACCTGTAAGTCACTAAATGGAAATTATTATTATGCTACTGACTGTGTATGATGGGAGCTGTAGTCACCTGGATGATCTACAGCTGATGATGGGTGGTAGCATGCTGTTTTGCGCAACAACTCCCAGCATCCCTTTACACTTGTTCAGGCCATACTGGGAGCTGTAGTTTCATATGGCGAGGGCTGACCTGACTACTCAGATGGTATCTGTACTAAACCTTTAAAATCTGGTAATGTATTTATGTATTGAACTTGGTTCTGGTGCTGTATTTATGTAGAGAACTTGGTTCTGGTGATGTATTTATGTATTGAACTTGGTTCTGGTGCTGTATTTATGTAGAGAACTTGGTTCTGGTTCTGTATTTATGTATTGAACTTGGTTCTGGTGCTGTATTTATGTAGAGAACTTGGTTCTGGTGCTGTATTTATGTAGAGAACTTGGTTCTGGTGATGTATTTATGTAAAGAAATTCATTCTGGTGATGTATTTATGTATTGAACTTGGTTCTGGTGCTGTATTTATGTAGAGAACTTGGTTCCGGTGATGTATTTATGTAGAGAACTTGGTTCTGGTGATGTATTTATGTAGAGAAATTGGTTCTGGTGCTGTATTTATGTAGAGAACTTGGTTCTGCTGATGTATTTGTGTAGAGAACTTGGTTTTGGTGCTGTATTTTTGTATTCAACTAGGTTCTGGTGCTGTATTTGACTTATGGGTTTAGTTATGGTGCTATATTTCTTGTTGATTTTGTTGCTGTATTTGACGTATGGGCCTGGTTCTGGTGTTGTATTCATGCAGTGAACTTGGTTCTGGTGCTGTGTTTGACTTCTAGGTTTGATTCTGGTGCTGTATTTATGTAGAGAACTTGGCTCTGGTGCTGTATTCATATAGAGAACTTGGTTCGGGTGATGTATTTATGTAGAGAACTTGGCTCTGGTGCTATATTTATGTAGAGAACTTGGTTCTGGTGCTGTTTTTGACTTATGGGTTTGGTTCTGGTGCTGTATTCATGCAGTGAACTTGGTTCTGGTGCTGTGTTTGACCTCTAGGTTTGGTTCTGGTGCTGTGTGTATGTAGTGATCTTGCTCTGTATTTGTGTGTTAAACATACATCTGATGCTATACGTCTAATACTATCCATTCACATTTGCGCTTGGGTCACAGATTCTGTTAAAAAGACCGGGCAGAAAAGTTCTGCATGCAAGACTTTTTTGTTCGGTAAAGGAGCAGCATCCTGAGCAGACCCCATTATAGTCAATGGAGTCTCTTCAGCTCAGGGGTTGGTAAATCTGCCGCCTTTTAACCATTTAAAGCCCATTTACCTATACCAGCTTTATGGTAGGCGGAGTTAAACAGGTTAAGGGTGGGCCGCTACACATGGGCCAGTGCTGTGTGCTTGCCACCCAGGCTAAAATTTGCCAGCCAGCCCCTGGGCACTGATATTTCTTCAGGATAGTATTTGGGGGTACAGAAAATTGAGGAAGCTAAGATGTCCATGTGTCACACTCTGCAGAAACGAGGCGGCTGAGGGTCCCCGTGAAGAAGCCTGTGTGGCGAAACGTCGTTGGGACGAGGCCGTCACCGTGCTGGGTTACCAGTCTATTGCATCGCTTTTTTCTTGAGGTCTGGGTCATTTATTTTTTTGTCCTTAGATGATTGTGCTTGTGATATATTTTTCTTAGGGTATCTCTTACCCTCTTTTCTATACACTCTGTGTACCTCTCGTCTTTGATGGCAGGTCTGTTGTAACCCTGCATTTGACCTCATTATCTAATATTGTTACTATACTGTGTACCCCGGTCGGTGACGCCCTCGTATAGTTCTCGTGTACTCCATGCCTTCTACCTTATATACAATTTGTCATGTGTTTTAATCAATAAAGTATTGTTTTCTATATTTTTGTGTGTGGTTTATAAATTCTATTAGTGATCTTTAGTTATATAGGTGAAAAACAGGTGAAAGTCTCCCTTTAAAGTATTTTATGTTCTTAATTCCCGAAGAACCCCTTTAAGGGGTTTTCAGGAGTCCACACTTCAACAGGTCAGAGGTGTTTTGGTAGCACAATAGGGATATACGCAATATTAGACAGGTGGTTTTAATTTTGCAGTTGGTTGTATATAGGGAGCTGAATTATAACATTGTTTGGCCAATGCTTCAAAAAGCAATTTGAAATATTTTTTATTTATCTAATATATAAAGCTGAGTGTATGTATGTGTGTATGTATGTCCACTAAAGGAATCCGCACCGTCGCAGCTACAATCACGAAATTTGGCACACTGGTACATCAGGTGTCCGGGAAGGTTTTAGAACGGGTCTCAGCTCTCCAGGACGTACCGTTCCTGAGATATTCCCAAAAAATGCATTAGCCAATAGAAGCCTGGTCACATGACCCTGATCAGCCAATATAAGCTCGCAGGCAGTTAGTCTCCACACACACCAGGTTTCCATAACAACCAGCCAGTTCACTGCTGTAGGTCTGCTTTAAAGGGGCAGAGCGCTGTGGATGACACTGTTGAAGGGGTATTCCGGTTACCATAACTATAACTTATGTTTTAGACTAATTCATCATCAATCATTACTTCATATAATGTAAATTTCAAATATTTACCGTTCAGTAGTAATAAAAGATGTTTTCTTCCACTGCTACCCACTGTGTTTCCTCCTAAATTACTATGGCATTGACCTGTAATTCAGGCCACCCTCAAAAGAAGGACTTAAAAGCCCCACCCCCAGGTCCCACTAAGCCACGCCCCCGACTCAGCCAGGCCATGCCCCTTCCACTCCGCAGCCGGCAGGGTTTTAAAAAATTAAGGTAAAAATCAACTTCTGTCAGCTGCAGGAGAGGGAGGGAGGGAGGGTGACTTTCTCCCTGCAGCTCATGCTCAGACTGCACAGTGCTGCTGTCTGAGAATGAGCTGTTCAAAAGTACATCGATGTGTCCATCCAGGCCCTGCGCATGGCAGAGGACAGGGAGTCTGAAAGCCGGTCTGTCTGGCCTAAAACCGGACCTCTGGCCACCCTAGGGGCAGGCTGCTGTTAGGGTGGCCAGACGTCCGGTTTTAGGCTGGACAGTCTGGTTTTCTGGCTCCCTGTCCTCCGTCCGGCGCAGTGCCTGGACAGACGTGGGATGTCCACCCTTTCAGCAGCTCACGCTCAGACAGCTTCTCCTCTGTATCTTCACGGAGCCAGGGGTGTGACCTCATGTTTCGGGGTGTGGCTTAATGGGGACCGGGCGTGGCTTCATGTTTTGGGGTGTGGCTTCATGGAGACCGGGGGAGTGGCTTCACGTTTGGGGGCATGGCTGGTGAGGTCCAGCTTTCTGGGCTTAAGACAGTGGCCACCCTAGCTGCTGTGGAGGTCACTGTTAAAGGGGTGGGCACTGTAGATGTCACTCTTGATATCTTTTAACGACACACACACACAAACATTAAATTAAATAGATGAAATATACCCAGGCTTCTGCTAGTTGTTTTATAACTTCTCTCTTAATCAATAATACAACATCTGCTTTATAATATGAATTGTTACAGTTACAGAAATACCAAATAATTTTTATAAGGCCCCATGCAGCAGTATTTTGTCTGGTAGACTGGCAGTATAGAAAATCGGACCACCAACCTCCAAACATATCTTTTTGCGCATTCTGATACATAGAAGATCCTCCACTGCACTCCCAGATCTCTTCCTGTTTGTTTACATGTAGAACTTCCTGTCTAGCTAGCCACCAGAGGAATGATTCAGCCAGTGCTAGCCACCACACCTCCCTGTCTGCTTCTGACACTTTCCACTCCTATTTCACAGAGCCATGAATGGCTGCTCAGGCTACGGATCACAGGCAGTCATCTTCACTCCTGGTCTTTCAGTGAACATTGCTATAAACATCACTCCATTTTCCCAACTGGTAATAAAGAGAGTGATCTCACACATGTGCTGTTAAGCAAAGTGCTTCAGGACCCCACTGCTAATGTCTCTAAGGTGACATGGGAGGAGAGATCAGTAAACTCTTGCTCATGCACTGAGCTTTAATCCCCTTCCACCTCCCACACAGGGACGTTCCATTCAACAGCTCTAAGCCATGAGATCCCCTCCACCTATGACTGACATTTGACCTGCTGTTCAAACCAATGCTTTGAAGAGAAGGTTGCAGGGATTGAATTGCACATCACAGGAAGTGAAGAAAGTGGCTTCAGAGGAGTCACAAGACTTCTGGAATAAGAAAACCACACAGAGATGGTAAAGGAGCCCTATTAGACATTAAAAGCATGCCATTAGCTAGTGAACACAGTAAGATAATCAGTCTGCTCCAAAAAAACCTTTAAAATGTTTATTTCAATGTATTGTGTATTCTTGTTTATTAACATTATGGTTATTTGATTTGATGTAACATTTATTAGTTTGACTAGGGGACTGACTTCTCATTTTTTATTTTTTATTGGAATCTATTGGAATATCTGCACATTCCAACACATTACTTACTGCTTGAGCATTTGGCTAAGAAAAGATGAAACAGTTTTCACTGTTGGGAAGCTCCAGGACCTTTCTTAGTCATGATTCTGGTATGGAAACAAAGGAGGATCCTTCCTTTTCTCTATATATCTTTGATGCCGTTCTCAGTCCCAGCGATGTTGACCATATGGGCATAAATTCTAATTCCCTGTTAAATAACAGCAGCTCGGTCAGCTCTATTCCCTGTTTGATCATGCTCTCTATGAGAGAGGCTTACTTTATTCAGCATCACTTTCCAGAAGGGCCTCACCGGAGCTTGGAAAGATGACAGACTATGAACTTGATGTTCCTGTACCCCAATGCAAAATCTGCAACAGGTCCTCCACCCTGCCTTGAGCCATTTATAATACTGGCTTCTTCATATAAGACAGAGGGCCTTTGGGCTGTTTATAACACCTGGGCCTGGGTGTGACTGTCATCTCTCACCCCTAAAGCTATGCCACTGAAATGGTAAGTAACCAACAGAAGACCAGTTAATTAACCCCTAAACTACCACTTCACTTTTTTTTAATCAGACCTTTTTATTGACATTTTCTAGAGACAATATAAACAATATTGGGATGTACTAACACTTTGCTTGTAATTCACTGACCACCCTAGACCTCCAGGAATGCTGGGTTTAATCTCCATTGTCATTGGATTGGCCATCGATTTTCTACTGGCAACTCTGAGTACAACAGTAGTATTTTTTTTCCTTTAGTATATTTATCGTATAATAGAAAAAATGTTTTACAAGCCAATTCTGTAATCATGTCAGCACCATTAATGCAGTTTGTTCCCAGAAATACTGATACATGAGTGCTATTTGACATCTTAGAGGAGTTTTTTTCATAATATTGCAGACAGTTTTCTACAGACCTAGGCTTAAGATCTTAGTAAGTCTAGATAATAGGAATAAAGCAAAGGAAAGAGTGTGAGAGGGACTATGTTTACACACGTGTTAAGACTGGGGCCTGTCTGCCTGAGATAGGGGACTTTTTAACATGGCCCCTTAGGGACGGTGTCCAAAAGACTGTTCCTGTGGAAACAAGATACTTACATAGTTCATACATCATAACTCCAGATGGGAATGAGCTAGCTGTACTCTCTTATGTTTTCATTTTGCTTACATACTCTTCAGTAAAGATAACTCTTTCACTGACAAAGTGGGGCCACTGAAGAATGTGCAGCATTTAAAGTAAGAAGTAAATACAAATCCCTTCTGTCTCTACATGCCTGTAAGTTCATACTGATGTTTGCACTTTTATGAATTATACCTAGTTTTGAGACTTTTTCCCCACCACTTAGCATTAGACTGCATTGTAATGCAATTACAGGATTACTGCAACCACCCCTAGTCTTTCATTGTGCATGTAGAGATTTTATTACAGCTGTACAAAAACTTTAAGAACCTGAAAGCATGTGCCATAAGCCTTAGAGGAGTAGGATGGAGGATGGGAGTGGCAGTGGCTCTGGCTGCAACAATTATTCACAGTAGCAGTCCTCACATCGATACTCCCAAGGGCCAATGAGGGCACACCCTTTCTTCCCTCGGGCACACCCTGATATTGGGGCTCCTGCCTGAAGGTAGTTGGGGTGCCCTTGGCGTTATCAGTGTTTTACAGGTGAAAGTCAGGAGATGTATGTGCCATGGCTGGCGTATGGTACTGGAGTCAGTAACCAGGCCAGTTGTAGAAAATAAATAAAGCTGTATTTACATGGCCTGATGTTGGGGAGAATTATCTCGAACAAGCGTTCCTACAAACAATCATTCCCGATAATCGGCCTGGTAAAAATGCTGCATATCATCCTATGAAGACGCGAAATGCGCATTCATTAGGTGAAATGATCGGAGGTGTAGACACCTCAGTCATCGTTCTCAAGCAGCAGATTGTGCTGTCTAAACAGCACTTTGCGGTCCATGAACAATGATTTTGTATGGGGACAAGCAATAGCGATAGCAATTGCTCGTTCTCATACTGTGAAGGTAATTTACATGCAGTGCTTCACCTCCACTTAAAGGGGTTGTCCCACGAAAAATATTCTACAGTTTTCAAACCAGCACCTGGATCTAAATACTTTTGTAATTGCATGTAATTAAAAATTTTGTACAACTACTGAGTTATTCAATAAAATGTATCTGTATAGGACCACTTAATTTCTTATTTCTTTGACCTGGTCACTGAGCAGGCCGCACATGCTCAGTTTCAACTTTTAACTGTCTCCTGAGCTGTGATAGGGAGAGCATGGACACGCCCCCTGAGCTGCAGCAGAAAAGACACTCCCCGAGCTGTCAGCTTGATATGAATCTAGCAGAGCAATGAATGGGGAGATCTCTGGATCCATGTGAGGTACAGGGCCGGTTCTAGCTTTGTTAAAAAGAGGTTGTCATGTACTATATGATGTCTGATTTTCATTTTTTACATTATTCGTGGGATAACCCCTTTAATAGGCAGCCGATTGTCGGGAAGGAACACTTCCCTCCCAACAATCGGCTGCTCCTTGCAGAATCTAAATGTGCCTTAAGTCTCTCTTTACTTAAGTACAGAATGGGAGTTGTAGTACATCCAACAGTATCAAAACAGTTCAAAACAACTGACAGTTCGGTCCAAGATAGAAATGTATGGATATAGGCCAGAATGGATATTGTAGTACTCTTTCCTTCCATCTTTCCAAAGTCTTTTTACAGAATCTAAGGCTGGCAATATTACTCTTGGATTGGTGGCTGTAATTCCCAGATGAGGGGGGCCGGATTAAGATACAGTTGGCCAGGACTGTGTCAAAGTGTAGATAGGTCTTTTAGCAACGTCCTTCTTACTGCAGTAAGGTCTCTATCAGCTTTAAACAGCTAATACCCTACCGACTCCAATACCTTACTAACTCCAATACTCAGCCATGCAGATTCTGGACCTAGTTCTCTCCTTTCTCTTTTCCTACAGTACTGTGTAGTAGAGATGTTTTTCTCTATGTGGATCTCTCAGATGAAGGCATAGTTCTCTGAGGAGTGACCGCATATAGCTCTGTCTCACTTTCTCAGCACACAACTGAACTAGACCCTCTCCTAACTTTCTGCAAGGGTAGAATGAGGATTATTAACCCAACTGAATCCATACATTACAAGGCATTAACATAATAAAAAACATTAAATAACATTACCTAACAAAAACACTTTGCAAGTACTCAATTCTGGGCTAACACACGTTTTCCATTTCTCCCAGATCAGACTGTTTTAAGGCTTATTCACACATAATTTATTCACGTATTTATGTGCGCTGGCCGTGTTTTCCACGAACAGCACACAGATCCATTTACTTTCATGGGTTTATTCACATTTCCATATTTTTCCAAAGAGCATACAATACTTCCATAAGCCTGCAATACTTTGGTCCGTGTTGTAGAACCAATGCACCCATTCAAGCCTATGGTTTGTAAACACCACAGAAAGAACACAGATGGCATTGCACAGAAAATTGCTCAAAACTTTTTTGGAAAACAAAAACAGATCAACCACTGTGAAAAAGGGAATGTGTCATCTATTATTTTTTCTGCCATATAAAATCAAAGACACAAATTATTTTTTCAGAATCAGTTTTTATTTCTTAATTATAGATTTGATTTATTCTATACTCTGTAAATTAATATGGTCACAACCATCTTGCCATTGCTGCCATTAACAGCATTTTGAGATACAGTATGCTTTACAGCTTTACAGCAGCTACATGAGCCATAGAAATAATAGACTGAACTCATTCAGTTCTATAGGATGGGATATTTTTCCTGACACTATAAAATCTGTCATTTTAAAGGGAATCCGTCACCAGTTTTATAGTGTCCTAACTAAGGGTAACATAAATTAGTGACAGGTCTCCTTAACAAAATACTGGGTCACTTTCTTTAACTGACCCAATTGTTTTGCCACAATCCTGCTGGTTCATATGGAAAAAAAACCTGTTAGGGCCCATTCAGACGGCCGTATTATTGCGGGTCCGCAATAATGTGGACCCGCAATACTACAGCTGCCGCCCGGCAGCGCTGCGGGACACACGGCCGGGTGCCCCATTCAAAATGCCTATACTTGTCTGCTCATGCGGACAAGTATAGGACATGTTTTATCTTTTTATGCGGAGCCGCGCCACGGAGCTGGCTCCGTGCCCCGGCTCTGCGCTCCCATAGAGGTGAATGGGGCCGCATCTATATTGTGGAATAGATACGGTCGTGTGAATGGGGCCTAAATCTGAGGCAGGTGGGCGGGGAGTGTCGTGAGCTCATGAATATGGGGACTCATTGGCATGTGCTGAAGCTGTTAGAACCTAGCAGCAGAAAACTGGTGACAGATCCCAATTAAATCCTGCTTGTCGTGGTAATGAGATCACTGCTGAAAGTGATCTTTACAGACCAAAAATTGGCACATATTAGGTTTAGGGAATTTAGTGGCCAATGAGAATACTGCATTTTTTTATATAGATTATATAGAATTTAATATATGTTTAACATAAAAACTTGATTTTAACATACAAACTTGATTTAAAAATAGGTATTTTTCTGATTACACATTCCCTTTAAGAACTCATTTATTTAATGGTATTGCTTGTATGCTTTTGTGGCTCATAGGTTAACAGTCAGAATTTATTCCTGTGAAGGTTTTAGATGTTATCTGCTCAAGAATCTTGGAATTCAGCCAACATTCCTTCATTGTAAAGAAAAAAATTAAACTTTAACTGTTCCAATATGTGGGGCGCATCTGGAGAGCATACAAGGGTCCAACAATGAGATAAATATGATCTAAATCAGGGTTACATGTAAGAATACAGTGGGTTTTGTTGGAAAGCTGTTGTCACACTTCTAAAATAAATTTTAATTAACTGTTGATGGATGAGCGAATCAATTCTGATCTAACTGGATTTGTTACGAATTTCTCAAAAATGTGTCTACCAAACAAATCCGAAGCTTTTCTGATTCGTTTTGCACAAATTGCATAAATGGCACACAACAACATTTTATTGTCAATGTTGATGGGCAAAACCACGATGGAGGAAGAAGGATGGTGACATAATACAGGGAGGAAGTGAAAGGGAGGGCTCGCCCTGATTAGCTAACATTCAGCCTGGATCAGCCAATCGGAGGGCATCAGGCAGGGAGGTGCCTGTGCAGAATGACCAGAACATCAGTCTGCTTTGTGATAGGAACGGTATAAGAAGATTATAGGGTGAGAATAAAAGCTATATTTGGGAATTTGAGGTATATTAAAGGGTGTAATCAGGGAGAGGGAGTGAGAACTGACCACCATAAGGTATATTTACTGGCAGGCTACTGTCAGCTCAGCTTCAACCATTTCTACATTACAAATTTCTGCAAAAACAGGGGAAAAAGCTTATTTAAAAAAAGTTTCATTACATGCTTTTTTCATAGAAAACAGTTTCTATTGACCATTTGTATTTGGGCATCTCAGTGCGTTTAGCTGTGTTACTGAACACATTCATTGGTGTACTATAAGGAATGGATAGGATAGAGAAGCAAACACATTTCACATCAGTAACACAAGTTATAACAGTGTTACTGAAAGCAACTGAATACCAGCACCTAGTTCAAAAGACATCTAGCATTTCTGCCAAGAAACTGCAGACACACCCATGTTTCAGTGAAGGGCCAGTATTACTGCTTCAGACCATTTATTACCATTGTATAGTGTGTTTGTGGAAGGGGAGGAAATAATTAAGTTACAGAATTTTTTTTTTATAGCACTATTTAATATTCTGTGTATACCAAACCCATGACATTTCAATTTATAACAAAATGTCTGAAAAACGGAAGAGTGCAAAACTAAAGACCTAGGCCTGATCCTCCTAGATTCAGAATGTTAGTAGCAGCACCAGCAATCCATCCAGTAGTAATAGTAGTAATAGTAGTAGGCCACAGTTCTCCCTGGCTCCCAAAATTTGCAACATTTTTAGACAAAGAGGATGAGATTGGTGACTGGAGGGCTCATTTCTTCTCTCAGCCATAGCATGAGGATTTGGAGGTCACCTCTGTGCCTGACACCATGCCTTGGAGCCAGGGGTCACAGCATTCTTCCTACTCCTCCTCTTGGCAACCTCAGAGAAGCCATTCAGTTGCATCATCTCTGTCATCACTGCCCCCTCCTAGTAGGGTGTCTTTTTTTTTTCTAAGAGGTAACAAAACCCCACCAGGCACTACGGAAGATAATGAAGAGAGTCTCCCTGTTGATGATTTATGTGAAAACAGTCAGCGTTTGGACTGCCATGAGGAAATGGTTGAGGGGGAAGAAGGGGGCCCCATGCATAGCTGTGTTGGTGGTGGTAGTGGTGATAGTGGCAGCCACAGTGGTGGCAGTAGGGGCAGTGGTAGCGACAGTGGCAACTGTCAAGCCAGAATCTCCCAAAGAACTGCCAGGGCCAGATCTGCTTTGGGAACCATATTCCCTGAATGTTTAGAGGCTACTACTATCATTCCAGTGCCAAAGAAACAGGGTGTCAGGTGTTTGAATGATTATAGACCGGTGGCCCTGATGCCAATTATTATGAAATGTTTTGAGAGACTTGTCCTGTCCCATGTTACAGCCAGTATTCCAGTTGGATTAAATAGTTACCAGTTTGCTTATAAGGGCAATAGATCAACAGAGGATGCAATTTCGTGTAGAAAAACCAAATACCTGCTGTATGCCAGGATGTTATTTATTGATTTAAGTTCTGCTTTTAATACTATAATACCTCAGAAGTTGTCTGAGAAGTTTGGGAAAGTTGGCTTAGCGCCTAATCTTTGTTTTTGGATTTTGAACTTCCTGACAAACAGACCACAAAATGTTAGGATAGGAAGGCATGAGGCAGTGATTTAATATTAGATATAGATGCTCCACAAGGATGTGGCTGGGCTCTCTTTACACTATTCACTTATGACTGTGTATCTACTTACTCATCAAATACTATAGTGAAATTTGCATATGAGGCAAATCAGCAAATGGAGATCTAGCGCCT
This sequence comes from Rhinella marina, assembly GCA_900303285.1. Lineage (NCBI taxonomy): Eukaryota > Metazoa > Chordata > Amphibia > Anura > Bufonidae > Rhinella > Rhinella marina. The sequence continues at coordinate 16,782 of ONZH01006491.1, read as the reverse complement.
CAATGACACCACAGTGATAAGATTGATATCAGGGAATGATGAGAGTTGTTACAGGGAGGAAGTTCAAAATTTAGTCAGGTGGTGTTCAGAGAACAATTTGGTCCTCATTGTAACAAAAACAAAAGAGGTCATAAGTAGAGATGAGCGAGCACTAAAATGCTCGGGTGCTCGTTATTCGAATCAAATTTTTCTCGATGCTCGGGTGCTCGTTTCGAATAACGAACCCCATTGAAGTCAATGGGAGACTCGAGCATTTTTTGCAGGGGACAGGGGCTCTGCATAGGGAAGGTTGCATGAAAACCTGGAAACCTCAGAAAATGATGGAAACACCACGGAAATGGACAGGAAACAGCAGGGGCAGCATGCATGGATGCCTCTGAGGCTGCCTAATCATACCATTATGCCAAATTCTGGGCAACAGCCTGGTGGTGACCCTCAAGACAATTGTGCTGACCCAGACCAAGATGGGCAAGACACATGTGCTGGCACATGTTAGGAAAGCACCCAACTAGGTGCAACGAAGGTCCATCACCGCCTGCAGGTGACACCACTGCTCATGCTGGCACTGCTGTGCTATCCCCCGCCCCACGACGCAGGCATAAGCCTGACACAGCATGGTGACAGCGTGGTGACACCAACAAGTGACCAAGTTAGATTGAGGTAGCAGGTGAACCACCCAAAAATGTAGCCTGACACAGCATGGCAGTGAACCCACAGTGACCAAGTTAGACTCAGGTGGCAGGTGAAGCACCCAAAAATTTAGCCTGACACAGCATGGCAGTGACACCACCAATGCCTTGGTCAGACTAAGATTGCAGTTAAATGTCTGTAGGTGAGCCTCCCAAAAATTTGTTTTGGAGTGTCCGAAGTTGACCCTCCTAAAAAATTGTTTTGGAGTGTCTGTAGTTGACCCTCCTGTAAAATATTTTTTTTGTTTTTCCTGTTATTAGTTTATGTACAACCCATGGCTGGCATGGTGGGAATATATAGGTTTGCTTCACAGACGGTCCACTGCACCGTTACATTTTCTTCATCATTGCCAATTACTTTTTCACCAACTGTTGTCTGGCAATGATAAAGGGGAAGGTGAATCCACTGCCGAAGAAAAGTGTCATCCTCCTACAAGTCTCCACTTGTTCTCAATTGAAAAGGGGATGTTCTTGCCGTGGCCTTCCTCATAGTGGCCGCTTCTGCGGACGACAGAGGTGGTGTACCTACGGACAGCCTGACCGAACATGATGGCAGACGGGGAGACACTCCCTCATGTAAAATTGTTTTGGAGTGTCTGAGGTTGACCCTCCTGTAAAATAGTTTTCTCATTTTTTTTTGTTTTTCCTGTTATTAGTTTATGTACAACCCATGGCTGGCATGGTGGCCCTCCGTAAACATTGTTTGTATAGAGCGCCAGTTGGCCCTCAGAAATATTGCCTGTTGGCTCAGCGTTTCTGTGCGAAGAGGAGGAGGACGGGTTGGAGGAAGAGGCATAATAAGTCTGAGAAACCGTGACCGAGGTAGGCCCCGCAATCCTTGGTGTGGGCATTACATGAGTGGCCCCAGGGTCAGACTCGATCCCAGCCTCTACCAAGTTAACCCAATGTGCCGTCAGGGAGATATAGTGTCCCTGCCCGCCAGCACTTGTCCACGTGTCCGTGGTTAGGTGGACCTCATCACTAACCGCGTTGATCAGGGCACGGATGAGGTTCTGTGACACGTGCTGGTGTAGGGCTGGGACGGCACATCGGGAAAAATAGTGGTGGCTGGGGACCAAGTACAGAGGGACAGCCACCGCCATCAGGTTGCGGAAAGCCTCAGTCTCTACCAGTCGATAGGGCAGCATCTCCAGGCTCAACAATTTGGAGATGTGGACGTTTAGGGCTTGTGCATGTGGGTGGCTGGAATTGTATTTGCGCTTGCGCTCAAATGTCTGCTGCAAAGACAGCTGAATGCTGCGCTGGGACACATTGGTGGAGGTTGTGGAGGATCGTGGAGGTGAAGGGGTGGTTGTAGGGCGGGAGGCGCTTGTGCCGGGGTCCTGGGGGCGGGGGGTTGACTCGCTGAGCCAGCATGTGATACAGGGGAAGGGGCAGTGGTGTGACCCGCAGGCGGTGAACGGCCTTGGTTCCACTGAGTCGGGTGTTTATCACTCATATGCCTGCGCATGCTGGTAGTGGTTAGGCTGGTAGTGGTGGCTCCCCTGCTGATTCTGGTGTGGCACAGGTTGCACACCACAGTCCGTCGGTCATCCACACTTTCTTTAAAAAACCTCCAGACTTGCGAACATCTAGGCCTCGGCACGGGAGCTTGACTCCGTGAAACAGTTGCTGATCTACCTGCTCTGGCCCTGCTTCTCCCTCTGGCCACCCCACTGCCTCTTCCAACCTGTTCTGGTGCTGCACTTGCCTCCCCCTCAGAAGCACTGACTTGACTAGGCTTACCAACCCAGCTCGGGTCAGTCACCTCATCATCCACCTGCTCTTCCTCCGATTCCTCACTCTGCTCCCCCCTCGGACTTACTGCCCTGACAACAACGTCACATGTCTGACAACCGTGTCTCATCATCATCATCATTATCATCCGACACCTCTTCACGCACTACTTGCACTAAGTCCACACTGTCATCACCCACAGACTGTGAAAGTTCTAAATTTTGGGCATCGGGACAGAGAAACTGCTCAGGTTGCTGTTGAGCAGTGGTTTGTGTCTCTGGGTAGGGTCCTGAAAAGAGTTCCTGTGAGTATGCCTGATCTGAATCCATACTTTCCGTGGGGGGGGCAGGCTGGGGGGAAGGAGGTTGAGCTGGAGGAAACAGAGGTCTACTCCCTTGGCTAGCGTGGGTGGACTGCGTGGAAGACTGGGTGGTGGATAAATTACTGGACGCATTGTCCGCTATCCACGTCATCACCTGTTCGCACTGTTGTGGTTTCAATAGTGGTGTACCACGTGACCCAGTAAGTTGCAGATGAAGCTAGGGAGCGAAACTCTGCGGCGTTCCACTGCTCCCTCATCAGCATGTACAGTGTCACCCTGCCCAGGACCACGGCCTCTGCCCCCTACACTACTTGAACGCCCTCGTCCTCGACCTTTAGCCCTTGGGTTCAACATTTTGTATATTCACCAAACTGTCGAGTTAATATCTGAGGCCAAAACCATAATCAGTAGACAGTAGAATTACTATCTGAGGCAAAAAAATGTAGTCTTTAGACTCCAGCTATTGCACCGCAAACCACTCAATTTTGCACTGGACTGTAGTTTATATAACTGAGAATAAAAACGTATTCTCTAGACTGCGGCTAGTGTATCGCACACCTCACAATTGTTCACTGGACTGTAGTTTATATAATTGAGTGAAAAAAATTATTCTCTAGACTGCGGCTAGTGTATCACACACCTAACAATTGTTCACTGGACTGTAGTTTATATAACTGAGAAAAAAACATAGACTTTATATGGCGGCTATTTTACCGCAAAGCACTCCCATTTTTCACTGGACTGTAAGACATATAACTGCGAGAAAATACATATTTTATAGACTGACGCTGCTGTACAGCACACCTCACAATTGTTCACTGGACTGTAGTTTATATAATTGAGTGAAAAAAATTATTCTCTAGACTGCGGCTAGTGTATCACACACCTCACAATTGTTCACTGGACTGTAGTTTATATAACTGAGTGACAAAACGTATTCCCTAGACTGCACTACAGATCCCAGCAAGCCAAGGTACAGCAGCAGCAAAAATGAGTACTGAGAGGACTTTGGGCAATTTCATTGGGGTCTGTGTGGACCATGTGCTGTCCCCTTTCTGCCACCAGTGCACAATGTGCAGCCAAGATGGCGGTAGCTGCACTACAAGTCCCAGCCAGCAGCCGAGAGGAGGACAAAAAAAAATGTCGTTGTAGCCCTTAGAAGGAGCGTTGGGTTCTTTGTGGATGATTCCTGCCTAACCAGATTCTAATTTCACGCCCTAACAGTGTGCAGCCAAGATGGTGGTAGCTGCACTACAAGTCCCAGCCAGCAGCCAGGAGGAGACCAAAAAAAAAAAACGTGCTTGTAGCCCTTAGAAGGGCTGTTGGGTTCTTTGTGGGTGATTCCTGCCTAACCAACAACTAAATTCAGGCCCTAACACTCTCCCTGACAGACAGCAGCTCTATCCCTAATCTCATGCAGACGGCGTATGACGCGAGCAGCGCGGGACCAGATTCTTATATTCCCAGGTCATCTGATCTGGCCAGCCAATCCCTGCTATCGACTTGTAGGGGCCCCACGTGATGCTAGGAGGTACCAAAGACTCTCCTGCATGTTGATTGGCTGAAAAAAGGCAGCTAACATGCAGGAAGAGGAGGTTGCCATTTCCTCGAGGATCGCGATATGCTCGTCCGAGTAGCGAGCATATGCGAATACCCTAATGCTCGAACGAGCATGTTCGCTCATCTCTAGTCATAAGTGATTTTAGGAGGACGAGGAAGACGGCATCATCTCCTCTCTATATAGATGGAGAGGAAGTAAAAAGATTAACTGACTTGAGGTTTTTGGGGCTTTATATCACAAAAGATGTGACTGTTTTTTCTGAGGAAGTAAAAGAAAGCTAGGTTTTAATCTCAGGTTTTAATGAATTGTTATAGGTGTGTGATAGAGAGTATTCTATTGTATTGTATTTGCACAAGAAGGCAAGCAATATAAGGCCTCTTTTACACTAGCGGCAGTCCAGATCCGGCAGGTGAAGGGTGCCGTCGGATCCGGACTGGCGCAGGGACATGTGTGGGGCCGGAACCGCGTTCCGGCCCCACACATGTCACACAGTACCATATACAGACATACACACAAACACATACATACTTACATACTCCAGCCAGGCAGGCCGCACGTCTTCACGCCCAGGCGGCGCGCAGCTATGATGATTCCCCAGAGCCCCCTCTGTGTATGTATATGTGTGTGTATGTCTGTATGTATGTCCGTATGTATGTCTGTATGTGTAGGTGACGGATCCGTCCTGAACTCCATTGAAAGTCAATGGAGGGCGGATCCGTTTACCATTGTGGTCACACCAGACGGAACCGTCCCCATTGACTTGCATTGGGGGTCATTCCGGATGCGTCTTGGTACGGATGCCTGGACCGGAGAGAAAACCGCAGCATGCTGCGGTTTGTTCTCCGGTCTGAAGACGGAACGGAATACTTTCAGGAGCATTCCGTTGTCTTCAGTTCAGTTTTGTCCCCATTGACAATGAATGGGGACAAAACTGAAGCGTTTTTGTCCGGTATTGAGCCCCTATGACGGAACTCAATACGGAATTTAAAAACGCTAGTGTGAAAGTAGGCTAATTCGGAATCCAACTCACCCAGGGCATGATCTGTTTGTTTTTGTTGCCATCGAGAAAAAGATACAGGATCCTTAAGGCGCAGACAGATTTAGGGGCAGTTTCTTACCTAGGGCTGTTATGTCAGCTAAAAGGGCTGGTCCCTTATTGTTTACTTTTGCACTGACATCTTTGTACTGAGATATTGAAGTATTTGGTTGCTGTTTGCACACGCACAAACATTTCAAATAATGATGGAATTGGATATATATTTAATCATATGATCATGTGCTATAATGAGGGAGAGGAGGTGGGTTGGGTTGATTATCTGGTATATTATTTGGTGGTATGTCTTTTTGTTAAGGTTATGAATGCTCTATTAAGCATGTAATCCTGTATATTGCTGCTGGGAAAATCTGTGAGCTACAAATTGAATTTCATTGTGATTACAATGTGAATTGCAATGACAATAAAGTCTTGTCTTCTCCTTTAACTGGTGATGTCACTGATACTGTGGACGCAGGCCCAAAATCTGCCACAACTAAGCCAAGGCTACTGCTAGCTCTTTTCGAAGAGTGCAAGTATCTCCTGTCCGGCAGCTTTTCTAGACACGCCAGAAGACAAAAACATTGCCATATGCAAGAGCTGCAGGATTGAAATAAGCTGTGGATATTCATACGCAAACATAGGCACCACAGCAAATGAAGCTGCATCACCGGTTACTGTGGGAAAATAGAAGTAGCTGCCAGCTAGTGCAACAAGAGTGTCCTCCTTCTCCCGATTTCCTTTGCACCAGGCTGAATCCACATGCAGTACAGTGTGCTTGTCATCATCACTTCTCCCGCTCAGACTAATCCTACTCCTCTCCATCGAAAGCCATTGATAACAGAAAGTGTGGACAGGAAACAACTCTACATGCCCATCATTTCTCTGGTGCACATGCTTAACTCCCAACTGACCAAGTTGCTGGTGGAGCAGCAGCATAGTTTTTAGGGAGCTGATGGAGTGGCTCAGCTTTGTTGGAAGATACCTAGCCTGCATTATTTCTAAAAAAACAAAACAAAAAAAAAAACAAAACCCATCCCTGCCTTGTATTTTCACCTGGTAGAGAACATGGGCCGCTTCTTGCAATTCTCACTGTGCAGCAAGGTGCATGGTGGACACCTGGAGAAGTTGTTAAGGACAGGGAAAGTACATGTTTTTCACGGCCCACTGGGTCAATGTTTTTAACAATGAGGCACCACCACAGCAACAAGGCCAGAACCAAGTGACACCTCCACGTTTGTGTCAGTCTGGTCCCCACACCACCAACTTATCCATCTCCTCTACTTTCTCCTCCATGGACATCCTCTTATCCCCACCAGCAGAAGGGCACAACGTCTCTCCCACTCTCCCTCCCTCCTATTACATGTGTAAAGTGCCCACCTGGACTTTGGCCTTTCTCAGGTGCATACCGTGCTTCCTGACACCATGGACTTCTGGGAAGGCAGATTCGAACAGTAGCCCGAAATGGCCCAGTATGCTCTCTCTTGGCTTTCGGCTGCAAGCTCTGTGCGAGTACCTCCTGTCTGGCAGTTCCTGCAGGATTAAAATAAGCCGTGGACATTCAAACACAAACATAGGTACCAGAGTTCTATTGAATCACATGAAGCGGCATCACCAGTTAGTGTGAGAAAACAACAGTGACCGCCAGCTAATGCAACAACAGTATCCTCCTTCTTCTGGTCTCCTCTGCGGCAGCCAGGCCACATCCACGTGAAGTACAGTATTCTTGTCATTGTTATCATCATCACTGCTTCTCCCATTACCTTATTCCACGGCCCATACCAAGTTCCCTGACCTCATGGACATCTGGGCAGATATCATGCCACTGCCACTGTCTGCCTACAATTATGTTCTGTAACATATGGCTGCTACTGCCACCGCTGCCACCATCATCCCATTGCTGCTGTCTGCCTGTGTACCATCATGTTCTTTACGGTATGGCTGCTGACATTGCCGCCACTGTTGCAGCTGCTATGCCCTGCTACTAATCCCTACTGCCACTTCCATTACTCATACTGCCACTTCCATTATCACTACAGAGTCACCACTACTACTACTTCTACTACCTCTAAACAGCTGCACACACATCCTACTGCCTTGCCAGTTCCATGCTCTACTGCTGTGTGGCTACTGCTGCCACTATTATTGGGACTACATGCCTCTACTAGCCTACCCTTTCTACAAGTACTGGTGTTGCTCCCAATTAAAAAGGATAATTTTTCCATGTTACTCTTTCTTCTGACAATTAACACTTATATGTATAAAAACGAGCAGGGCAGCATGCAATTTGCCCCATTAAGGCATCATTTTTGGATGCTTGTGCAGAACAAGCTACTCTTTCTTCTGACAATTAACACTTGTGCGTGTATAAATACGAGCAGGGCAACAGGCATTCTGCCCCATTAAGGCATAATTTTTGGATGCTTGTGCTGAACCAGGCACTCTTCTGCAATTAACACATGCATCTATAAATGCAGGCAGGCATTCTGTTCCCATTAATGCATAATTTTTTAAAGCTTCTGAAGAACAAGCCACTCTTTCTTCTGACATTAACATATGTGATGATGACGATGACAAGGGCATTGTGCTACATGTGGATGCAGCTTGGCTGTCGAAAAAGAGACGGGGAGAAGGAGGACTTCTGTTTTCCCACAGTAACTGGTGATGTCACTTCATGTGGTTCAATAGAACCGTGGTGCCTATGTTTGTATTTTAATCCTGCAGAAACTGCCAGGCAGAAGATACTCATACAGAGCTTGTGGCAGCTGAGCTTGGCTTAAGTCTGGCACATTTTGAGCCAGTGCTCACAGTTCCCAAGCTAACTATAATAGGAGCAGATTAGGTCCTGGCAGTTTTTTGGGAGGTTCTGGCCATACACTTATTAGTGCCGATATCACCTTTTCTAACACACAGTCATCATCAGAGTTCTCATCTCTCCCCACCACTTTTATCAGACTGTGATATGTCATAACGCCAATCACGGACATTAACCCCTCAGATGCTGTGGTCAGTTGCAACCACAGCATCTGAGAGGACTTTCTCCAGGAGAGCTGAACTTCTGTGGCCCGAACAGCTACCCTGAGATTGGCAGAGCCATTTGGTTGCTGTGCCAGCCTCAGGCCTTCTGAATGCTCTTTGGCCTGACATAGCTATATTCCTATGGAGCCCTGCCTGTAGCAAGGTTCCATAGGAACATAGTGAATCTCCCATAGACTACAATGGTAATTCAATAGAGTCTATGGGACAAGTGAACTGACAATCACACGTTCAAGTCTCCAAGCGGTTCTTAAAAAAGATGAAAAAAGAAAAAACATTTTTTTAAAGATATAAAAAATAAAATAAAATCAACCAATCTGTAGAAAAAAAGGCAAGGATTGCATATCTACATGTCATGCATCAATCTACTGCTTCTCAGCATAAATTATAAACATGTCCATTGAGGCACTTAGTATATGTTTTGATCAAAATGCATAGGACAATTCCAATCGGCACGTCAAGGTGGCCTCTTATTCGTGGGTCCCTACTGAAAATTGAAGCAGCAGCCAAACAACTCTCATGCTATCAGGCTAAGCCCCCACGGCACTGGGCACAACAACCCACAAGCACAGCATCACAACAGCCACCATGAAGCACCACACAATGTGAACAGATCTCAAAAGATCACCTCTTTGTGTTGTCTACACTGAGACCAAGTAGGAGCTTATTAACCATTAGGTTAGGTCAGGGGCGGACACAGACAGCAGAGGGCCCCTGTGCAAAGAATCTGCCTGCCCCCCCCTCCCTCCAAGGCCAAATTCGCGACCTAACATATTCCGTCTTAACATTACATCAATGATACTGTAATAATTACAGCAATACAAAACATACAGGTTAAGGCTACTTTCACACCTGTGGAATTGGATCCAGCCACCTGATCCGGCAGAAAATGCAAGGAATCGGATGGACACAAACCACAGCATGCAGCAGTTTGTGTCCCGCTGATTCTCTGCATTTTTGCCAGATTGTGGCCAGATCTCTGCCGGACCCCATTATAGTCAATGGGACCGGTGGGCATTCTGCATCAGCAGTATCGGATCCGCGCCACAGCGCCACATACCTCGTACATTCAGTGACATCTCCATTTATGTAGATGTTCTCTTTCTTTATCTTCTCCATTCAGACCACCATGATGATTTCTTTCATGATGATTTCTTTCAGCCATCTCTTCTCCATGCAGAGTTTGGCAGACAGACATCTTAGTTTCCTACTTTTCCATCATTCTCCAACTTTCTTGAACACCCAATCCTGCCACTCCCCAATACTATGCCGCTGTGCTCCACAAAACTATACTGCAGATGCTGTGCCATGGTGCACCCAGTAATAGTTCTCCCCAAAATCCCAACAATAGTAATAAACCTGTGCCAGAGTGCACTTAGTAGTAATAGGGCTCCTACAGTGCCCCCAACAGTAATTGTGTCCCTGAAGTAATAATGCTCCCATAGTTCTCCAGTTGTAATAAAGCCCACGATAATGACCCTGGTAGTAATAATTCTCTTTATAATGTGTGACAGTAGAAAAATGCCCCCTTATAATGTGTGCCAGTACAAAAAATGCCCCATTGTGTGGCAGTAAAATGATTGCCCCCAGTAAAGCAAATGCCCCTAAAGTGACCTCATGTGTTCCAATGACCTGTACTGTGTGCCACTAAAAAAACACTTAGTGCCTCCAGTTGAGCTTAGGTTCCCATAGCGCCCCTATAATTTTTGCCAGTATAAAATATTCCTATATAGTGCCCCCATAGTGCTCCTCCCCCATCCCCATACTGCCCTCCATAATGTGCCAGTATATAATTTCCCTTTAGACTGCCCCACATAGATGCTCCCATAATGCTCCTCTCCCCTTCCCCATAGTGGCACCAAAATGGGTGCCAGTATTAAATGCCCCTATATAATGCCCCCATAGTGCTTTTTCCCCATAGTGCCCATATTAATGCGTGCCAGTATATAGGGCCCCCAGTAGATGCCCCCATAGTGCTCCTTTCCCCCCTTCTCCATAGTGCCCCCTTTAATGCGTGCCAGTATATAGGACCCCCAGTAGATGCCCCCATAGTGCTACTTCCCCCCCACTTCTCCATAGTGCCCCCTTAATACGTGCCAGTATATAGGGCTACCATTATATACCGCTATAGTGCCCCCTCATAATATGTGCCAGTATATAAGGCCCCCAGTAGATGCCCCCATAATGTGCTAGTATATAGGGCCCCCAAAGTGCTCCTTACCCCCTTCTCCATAGTGCCCCCCATAATATGCCAGTAAATAGGGCACACAAAGTGCTCCTACCCCCTTCTCCATAATGCCCCCCGTAATGTGGCATTATATAGGGCCCCCAAAGTGCTCCTCCTCCCCCTTCTCCATAATGCCCCCCATAATGTGGCAGTATATAGGGCCCCCAAATAGCTCCTCCTCCCCATTCTCCATAATTCCCCCCATAATGTGGCAGTATATAGGGCCCCCAAAGTGCTCCCCATAATGTGGCAGTATATAGAGCACCCAAAGTATATGTGGCAGTATATAGGGTCCCCAAAGTGCTCCCCATAATGTGGCAGTATATAGGGCCGTCAAAGTATATGTGGCAGTATATAGGGCCCCCAAAGAAAACAATAAACACATATACTTACCTCCATGACACTCTCGGTGAAGCGATGCAGGCCTCTTCCGGCCTGTGTCCCGCTCTGTACTGCTCAGGCGGCGCGATATCATCATGCGGCTTGCGTCGGCCTCTAATAGGCTACAGGTACTAAGCCTGCAGCCTATCAGAGGAACGGGCAGGGGAGACGCCTCTCCCCTGCCCTGCTGCATTATTCATCTGATGAATATAGAGATGAGCACTTCTACAATGGAAGCGCTCATCTCCACTCCCACTGCCCTGCCGCCGGTCAGAAAGGGCCCCCCTCTTACACCGGCTGCACAGGCGGTATGTCCGCCCCTGGGTTAGGTGTAGATTTTATATTGGCAGTTGGTTCACTATGAATTGTTAGCATTTTTATTATAATTAATTATTGATACTATATCCATTAATTAATAATGGATTGTTTTATTTGTTTTAATAATGTATTGAAGTATGGGAAATATATATTGAGGTTATTACCGATTTTCACTGTGATTTTTTTCATGTATTGGCACCAAATGCACTTTCATTAATGATGCACATTGTCTCTTTAAATAGAGTTATACCTTCCATTAGTGCAATTGTGACCAATATTATTTATATATAGTATATAGAAGTAACTCTCTTCCAGCTTAGACTGATATATATGGGTGGTGTAGAGTGCATGACATATCGAGATGTCGCAGGTATTTCCACCACTTGGATTGGATCCATTGGATCCCTATGCTGCACTGGATGAGCCAGAGAGACGTGTCGGCGTACGCTTTGGTGTGAGGACGGAAAGACCATGTCATGGCATCAGGGGATTGGTCATGTGATGATTATGGATCATGTCATTGTATGCTACCCCATGTGATATAATTTTGGGGTTTTCTTTGGCCAATGTATTTAAAAGAAAGAATAAGTAAGAAAGACACAGTCGTCCCACATTCTCCTGACAAAGCAATACATGCGAAATGCGCGTCAAGGTCTGCCAGGATCCTAACAATATGTGTAAGATAGTAATGCATATACATACAAATTGCCAGCTCTTATTATTTAAAGAGGTTTTACATTGTTTGCATTTAGTATCTAATATGTTATAAATTATGTAGGAAGACGTAGGTCTAATAGGTGGGTGATTGCTGCTTTGCGCCTTCATGGCAAAGTCAGTTGTACTATTTCAAGTGCATTCATGGTTAGGCTATATTATTTATGGCTATATATAATTAAATATACCCTATCGTTTTGGATACTAACCGAATGTGGATTTGATATTGGATCCTGTAGTTATTTATATGTATATTCAGTTGATTTGATATAAAGTTTTTTTATGGGGATATATAAAAGCTTGTTTCTTTCCAGTTTGGATATCATAATATTCAGCCATCCCAAGTGATTTGTTACTTCATAAAGGACTTTATAGTTGGTTATTGACAATATTCCTGTGTTTTGTAATAGATGGTATAGTCTAGAGATGAGCGAATCATCCAAAATTCGCTTCGCCGAATGTTCATCGAATTTTTAAAAGATTCGTACTTAATACGAAACTATTCGGTCGAAGCTGCGTACAAATCATACGTTATTATGGTAGTGTTCTGCAAACATTCGTGCACTAATAACAAACATACAGTTGTTAAAGGTACGCTACTTATGTGAACACGTACGCATGAGCGTACAAATTGCATACGAATCCTCAGCGTACTATTGTCTAGCGATTGTGTAATACGCAGGCACGCACAACGCTAGGCCGCAGCGTGCACTCCTCAGAGACAGAGCGAAGTTTGCAAAATGGCATCCAGGCGATCTTCAGCATTTATCTCTGGAGAGAAATGGTCCGATTTGAAGTTTAAAGAAGAACTCCCGCAAAAAAAAATTATTTCATGTCCTGCTAGAAATGTACATAATGTAATCTGTAGTGAATATCATTTTCTTACCAGTGTCTACATTTTTGACTTATATAATCCTGAAGTTATGTGACTAGGTTATCTATGTCATGTGACTAGGAATTAGACACTCCAACTCACACAGAGACTTATGTGTGGACATGAAGTCTAATTCTCTATGCATTCCTATGGGAGCCTCACTTTCAGTCTCATAGGAATGAATAGAACAGTATCTGGCTTCCTGTCCTGGGTCAGTTGGAGGTCAGGGAGTTGGTCACATGACCCAGCCACAATAAGAATAGAGGTTATTACTCACAAATACAGTCTCTGATGAGAAGATTACATTCACTATAGATTATATCATGCACCTTTCTAACAGGTCAGGGAATAAAAATTTTTGCGGGAGTTCTTCTTTAAGTGTCCAGAGCGGCTTAATGAGATCCACGCAGAGATGCGGCAGGGTGAGTAACAACATATTTGAAAAGTAAAAACATGTTAAAAAATTAGTGTACTGTATAGTGCCAATAATGAAAACCGTATAGAAGGACAACGTGGGTGTGCGTAGTGCGCTGCAGCAATTTTCTTTCATGCTAGGCCACGCCTCTAACTCCACCAAAACAAGTGAAGGTATTCTCAGATACGTGCCCCTTCCCAGTAATTTGCCTTAGGCTACTTTCACATATGTGGTGGTGATCCTGCAGGCTGTTCTGCAATATTTGTCCTGCTAATTCCTAGCGTTCTTGCTGGATAGCGGCCGGATCAGCACCGTCCCCCATTATTGTTAATGGTGCTGGCCGTTCTCCCGTTTGTGTCAGGCAAATGCACTAGTGTGAAAGAAAGTACCCTTAGATATATGCCCCTTCATAGTTAGCGCCTCCTCCTCCTACACACAGACTCAAAGACGTGCTCATGCTGCAGCTAATGTGAGTGGGCATGGGCGATATCAAAGGTATTCCCACGTTATCGATATTAAGGAATTTATTGCAATAACGATATATATTGCGATAAATACCCATTTAAAAGGAAAAAAAATCGATATGGCCCTCCTCAGGCTCTCACTCATAATATCTTCATAGTAGTACAGTGTTAGTAGTAAAAACAGTCATCATAACAATTGTGTACAGATTTATGTTGCAGAGCAACGTCAACGACGGCGTCACCACGGTCACCGTCAGTGTCATGCCAGACGGCCCCTACAGTACCTTCAGCTTCTAGTAAGTGTAAACATATTTAATTTATTTTTAATCCAGGCTACGTGGGAGTGCAGCTGCAGTGATATAAGAGCACTAGTGGTTAGGAATGTGATCCAGCCCCAAACTATTCACATGTATCAACATCAGAAGTTACAACTGTTCATTAGAGTTGAATGTAATGCCATTATTTAATGTTTTTTGACAGCTGCTGCACCACAGAGGAGCCCCTCTCACCCTCCTCCACCACAACAGCGAGAGAGGACCCCACCTGCCCCTCCAACACCACCAGCCCAACTTCCAGAGTTAGAAGGTAGGTAAAATAAAAAGTGTAATGGGTGGACTTTCTGTCTTCAAAATACAAGCTAAATTTATGTTTTATCTTTTGTAGCTCCAACGGGCAGGGAGGAGTTTTCCCCAGGACCATGGGAAGACCACTCAGTATGGCTGTCCAGTAAGTACAAATCCCAAACTGACCATGTGTGGCCTTCTCAGTGAGCAGTTCAAAGAAAAAAAATGGCTCAATACAGATACATGTCACTGAATAACTCGTTCCAGTAGATATACCAAATATTTCATGGCAATTGCTAAAGTATTCTGATCCAGATGCTGGTTTGAAAGTTTAGAATATTTTTCGTGGGCCAACCACTTCAACTCAATCATACTATTTATATTACTGTTTCCACCCCTACAGATATCCCAACAGACTGAGGTGGAGGCAGCCTTACGCCGATTTGAGACCAGGCTCCATGCTGCCTCCCGGCTTATTCGCGGCCTGCAGCTGGAGCTCCGAGAACTGCAGGCGATGATGGCCAGACATCGGCGTAACCTTTTTTTTGTCCTTTTGTTTATTATTTTATTTGTTGAGTTATTATTATTTATTACTAAAATTATTCTTCTAAAACCTGTGTTTTGATTGTTTTTTTTAAACCTTTAACCCCTTCCTGACATAGTGTGAAGAAGACAGGGGGTGTCTGTTTAGGCTGGAACCTCCAAACATTGTGCATAGGCCGGAGCCCGCATTAGTGTGAAGAAGACAGGGTTGTCTGTTTAGGCCGGAGCCTCAAAAAATGTGCATAGGCCATTTTCCCGGATTAATGTATCTGCAGGCCAAAGCATTAATAAATTACGCACACTCCGGTTCATGGATTACATTAAGAGAAAAAGCCTTGGCTTGTTTGGACAACAAGCCGATAAACATTCTACCTTGTAAAGATAGGCAGTAAAAATTATATATGGGCTTTTCATGGGTGCCATGGCCAGTAGAAGTAGGGGACGGGCAGGCCCGCTTCTGCCATGAGTCGAGATGAGAATTTCACCTCAGGCGGCAGTTTTCTGTATTTTTGAGGGGGCGGCATCCACACAGCAGTTAAACACTGCTGGTGGATGCCACCCGTGTTCCCTTTAAGCTGGGCATTCAGCCCGTGCCCCCCCCCTCCCAGAGCGCAGGGAGCTGATGTCTTGTCAGTTACTGCTCAGCTCCTGCACTGCTCCCCTTTTTCAGGCCAGCGACGCTCTGAATGGTGAAGCAGAGAGACTTCTCCCTGCTCCACCATTCAGCCTGCATGCACGGATCTCGCTGCTGGCCTGAATGGGCGGAGCCTGCAGCCCGGAAATCTGAATAAGCTCCACCCACACAGTGCTACATGAAGATCTGTGTCTGCAGGAAAGAGAGGACTTCTAGAGTGGGACAAGGTGAGTAGGTGCTGTGTTTTGTTTTTTTAACAGAGAGGGCACAGGTGGCATGTCTACTACAAAGGGGGCACCGAGGAGAGGGCATTAATACTAAAAAGGGGGCACAGTGGGCATTACTATTACAAAGGGGGACACAGAGGGCATTACTATTACAAAGGGGCACAGTGGGCATTACTACCATAATGGGGGCACAGTGGGCATGACTACTACAAAGGGGGACACAGAGAGCATTACTATTACATTACTATTACAAAGTGGCACAGTGGGCATTACATACCATAATGGGGACACAGTGGGCATTACTACGGCAAAGGGGGCATAAAGGACATTACTACTACAGTTGGCATTACTACGATAAAGGGGCACAGAGGGGATTACTACCATAAAGGGGTACAAAGGGTATTACTACTATAAAGGAGCACAAAGTCGATTACTACTAGAAAAGGGCACAGAGGGCATTGCTACTATAAAGGGGCACAGAGGGCATTGCTACTATAAAGGGGCACAGAGGGCATTGCTACTATAAAGGGGCACAGAGGGCATTGCTACTATAAAGGGGCACAGAGGGCATTGCTACTTTAAAGTGGCACAGACGGCATTGCTACTATAAAGGGGGAACACAGGGCATTGCTACTATAAAGGGGGAACACAGGGCATTGCTACTATAATGGGGGCACACAGGGCATTGTTACTATAAAGGGGACACAGAGGGCTTTACTACTGTGAAGGGGCACAATAGGCATTTCTACTGTGAAAGGGTACAGTGGGCATTACTACTGTGAAGGGGGTACAGTGGTCATTACTAGTATGAAGGGGACGCAATGGGCATTACTAATGTGAAGGGGGCACAAAGAAGGCATAACTATTATTGGGGCACAGAGTGGGCATTACTACTGTGAAGGGTCCACAGAGGGGGCATAAAGAGGGTATTTCCACTGTGAAAGGGGCACAGATGTGTCTGTCCCTCTTTGTGTGTCCCCCCCCATTGTGTGTCTGTGTGTGTGTCTGTCCCCCTGTGTATCCCTGTGTCCCTGTCCCTGTGTG
>ONZH01006490.1:0-41636 GCA_900303285.1 Rhinella marina | reverse complement strand
TATATTTGGGTGCACTGTGTGTGGCTGTCACTATATTTGGGTGCACTGTGTTGTTTGTGTGCTGTCACTATATGGTGGGTGCACTATATTTGGGTGTGTGTGGCTGTCACTATATTTGGGTGCACTGTGTGTGGCTGTCACTCATATATTTGGGTGCACTGTGTGTGTGCTGTCACTATATTGTGTGGCTGTCACTGCACTGTGTGGCTGTCACTATATTTGGGTGCACTGTGTGTTGCACTGAGTGTGGCTGTCACTATATTTGTGGGTGCTATATTTGGGTGCACTGTGTGTGTGCTGTCACTATATTTGGGTGCACTGTGTGTGGCTGTCACTATATTTGGGTGCACTGTGTGTGGCTGTCACTATTTTGGGTGCACTGTGTGTGGCTGTCACTATATCACTATATTTGGGTGCACTGTGTGTGGCTGTCACTATATTTGGGTGCACGTGTGTGTGTGGTGACTGTCACTATATATTTGGTGCACTGTGTGTGGCTGTCACTATATTTGGTGCACTGTGTGTGGCTGTCACTATATTGGGTGCACTGTGTGTGGCTGTCACTATATTTGGGTGCACTGTGTGTGTGGCTGTCACTCATATTTTGTGTGGCTGCACTGTGTGTGGCTGTCACATTATATTTGGGTGCACTGTGTGTGACTGTCACTATATTTGGGTGCACTGTGTGTGGCTGTCACTATATTTGGGTGCACTGTGTGTGGCTGTCACTATATTTGGGTGCACTGTGTGTGGCTGTCACTATATTTGGGTTGCACTGTGTGTGACTGTCACTATATTTGGGTGCACTGTGTGTTGGCTGTCACTATATTTGGGTGCACTGTGTGTGGCTGTCACTATATTTGGGTGCACTGTGTGTGGCTGTCATTATATTTGGGTGCACTGTGTGTGGCTGTCACTATATTTGGGTGCACTGTGTGTGGCTGTCACTATATTTGGGTGCACTGTGTGTGGGCTGTCACTATATTTGGGTGCACTGTGTGTGGCTGTCACTATATTTTTGGGTGCACTGAGTGTGTTGGCTGTCACTATATTTGGGTGCACTGTGTGTGACTGGTCACTATATTTGGGTGCACTGTGTGGTGACTGTCATTATATTGGTGCACTGTGTGTGGCTGTCACTATATTTGGGTGCACTGTGTGTGGCTGTCACTATATTTGGGTGCACTGTGTGTTGGCTGTCATTATATTTGGGTGCACTGAGTGTGGCTGTCACTATATTTGGGTGCACTGGTCATTATATTTGGGTGCACTGTGTGTGGCTGTCACTATATTTTGGGTGCACTGTGTGTGGCTGTCACTATATTTGGGTGCACTGTGTGGCTGTCACTATATTGGGTGCACTGAGTGTGGCTGTCACTATATTTGGGTGCACTGTGTGTGGCTGTCACTTATTTGGGTGCACTGTGGCTGTGTGGGTGCACTGAGGTGGCTGTCACTATTTTGGGTGCACTGTGTGTGGCTGTCACTATATTTGGGTGCACTGTGTGTGGCTGTCACTATATTTGGTGCACTGTGTGTGGCTGTCACTATATTTGGGTGCACTGGTGTGGCTGTCACTATAATTTGGGTGCACTGTGTGTGCTGTCACTATATTTGGGTGCACTGTGTGCTGTCACTGTGTGTGGCTGGCTGTCACTATATTTGGGTGCACTGGGTGTGGCTGTCACTATATTGGGTTGCACTGTGGTGTGCTTGTCACTATATTTGGGTGCACTGTGTGTGGCTGTCACTATATTTGGGTGCACTGTGTGTGGCTGTCACTATATTTGGGTGCACTGTGTGTGCTGTCATTATATTGGGTGCACTGTGTGTGGCTGTCACTATATTGGGTACTGTGTGTGGCTGTCATATATTTTGGGTGCACTGTGTGTGACTGTCACTATATTTGGGTGCACTGTGTGTGGCTGTCACTATATTTTGGGTGCACTGTGTTGGCTGTCACTATATTTGGGTGCACTGTGTGTGTGCTGTCACTATATTGAGTGTGGCTGTCACTGCACTGTGTGTGGCTGTCACTATATTTGGGGGTGGGTGTGTCACTGGTGGTGGCTGTCACTATATTTGGGTGCACTGTGTGTGGCTGTCACTATATTTGGGTGCACTGTGTGTGGCTGTCACTATATTTGGGTGCACTGTGTGTGGCTGTCACTATATTTGGGTGCACTGTGTGTGGCTGTCACTATATTTGGGTGCACTGTGTGTGACTGTCACTATATTTGGGTGCACTGTGTGTGGCTGTCACTATATTTGGGTGCACTGTGTGTGGCTGTCACTATATTTGGGTGCACTGAGTGTGGCTGTCACATTATATTTGGGTGCACTGTGTGTGCTGTCTTACTGTGGGTGCACTGTGCTGTCACTATAATTGGGTGGGTGCACTGTGTGTGGCTGTCACTATATTTGGGTGCACTGTGTGTGGCTGTCACTATATTTGGGTGCACTGTGTATGGCTGTCACTATATTTGGGTGCACTGTGTGTGGCTGTCACTATATTTGGGTGCACTGTGTGTGGCTGTCACTATATTTGGGTGCACTGTGTGTGGCTGTCACTATATTTGGGTGCACTGTGTGTGGCTGTCACTATAGTTTGTGGCTGCTATATTTGGTGCACTGTGTGTGGCTGTCACTATATTTGGGTGCACTGTGTGTGGCTGTCCTATATTTGGGTGCACTGTGTGTGCTGCTGTCACTGTACTATATGTTGGGTGCACTGTGAGTGTGGCTGTCATTATATTTGGGTGCACTGAGTGTGGCTGTCACTATATTGGGCTGCACTGAGTGTGGCTGTCATTATATTTGGGTGCACTGTGTGTGGCTGTCACTATATTGGGTGCACACTGTGTGTGACTGTCATTATATTTGGGTGCACTGTGTGTGGCTGTCACTATATTTGGGTGCACTGTGTGTGGCTGTCATTATATTTGGGTGCATGTGTGGCTGTCATTATATTTGGTGCACTGAGTGTGGCTGTCATTATATTTGGGTGCACTGTCATTATATTTGGGTGCACTGTGTGTGGCTGTCACTATATTTGGGTTGCACTTGTGGGTGCACTATTATTTGGTGCACTGTGTGTGGCTGTCACTATATTTGGGTGCACTGTGTGGCTGTCACTATATTTGGGTGCACTGTGTGTGGCTGTCACTATATTTGGGTGCACTGTGTGTGGCTGTCACTATATTTGGGTGCACTGTGTGTGGCTGTCACTATATTTGGGTGCACTGTTGTGACTGCTGTCACTATATTTGGGTGCACTGTGTATGGCTGTCACTATATTTGGGTGCACTGTGTGTGGCTGTCACTATATTTGGGTGCACTGTGTGTGGCTGTCACTATATTTGGGTGCACTGTGTGTGGCTGTCACTATATTTGGGTGCACTGTGTGTGGCTGTCACTATATTGTTGGGGTGCACTGTGTGGCTGTCACTATATTTGGGTGCACTGAGTGTGGCTGTCAATTTGGGTGCACTGGCTGTGCACTGTGCTGTCACTATATTTTGTGCACTGGTGTGCTGTGTCACTATATTTGGGTGCACTGAGTGCTGGTGTCACTATATTTGGGTGCACTGTGTGTGGCTGGGTCATTATATTTTGGGTGCACTGTGTGTGGCTGTCACTATATTTGGGTGCACTGTGTGTGGCTGTCCACTATATTTGGGTGCACTGTGTGTGGCTGTCACTATATTTGGGTGCACTGTGTGTGGGTCACTGGGTGCACCTGTATATTTGGGTGCACTGTGTGTGGCTGTCACTATATTTGGGTGCACTGTGTGTGGCTGTCACTATATTTGGGTGCACTGTGTGTGGCTGTCACTATATTTGGGTGCACTGTTGTGTGGCTGTCACTATATTTGGTGCACGTGTGTGCTGTCACTATATTTGGGTGCACTGTGTGTGGCTGTCACTATATTTGGGTGCACTGCTGTCACTATATTTGTTGCTGTCACTATAGTTTTGGGTGCACTGTGTGTGGCTGTCACTATATTTGGGTGCACTGTGTGTGGCTGTGTCCACTATATTTGGGTGCACTCTGTGTGTGACTGTCACTATATTTGGGTGCACTGTGTGTGGCTGTCACTATATTTGGGTGCACTGTGTATGGCTGTCATATTTGGTGCACTGCACTGTGTGTGGCTGTCACTATATTTTGGGTGCACTATATTTGGGTGTGTGTGGCTGCTGTCATGTCATTAATTTGGGTGCACTGAGTGTGGCTGTCACTATATTTGGGTGCACTGAGTGTGGCTGTCATTATATTTTGGGTGCACTGATGTGTGTGGCTGTCATTATATTTGGGTGCACTGTGTGTGACTGTCATTATATTTGGGTGCACTGTGTGTGGCTGTCACTATATTTGGGTGCACTGTGTGTGGCTGTCACTATATTTGGGTGCACTGTGTGTGGCTGTCATTATATTTGGGTGCACTGAGTGTGGTGACTGTCATTATATTTGGGTGCACTGTGTGTGGCTGTCATTATATTTGGGTGCACTGTGTGTGGCTGTCACTATATTTGGGTGCACTGTGTTGTGCTGTCACTATTGTGTGGCTGCACTGTGTGTGGCTGTCACTATATGTTGTGGCTGTCACTGGGTGTGTGTGGCTGTCACTATATTTTGGGTGCACTGTGTGTGGCTGTCACTATATTTGGTGCACTGTGTGTGGCTATATTTGTCCACTATATTTGGGTGCACTGTGTGTGGCTGTCATTATATTTGGGTGCACTGTGTGTGACTGTCATTATATTTGGGTGCACTGTGTGTGGCTGTCACTATATTTGGGTGCACTGTGTGTGGTGTCATATTTGGGTGCACTGTGTGTGACTGTCACTATATTGGGTGACTGTGTGTGGCTGTCACTATATTGTGGGTGCACTTATATTTGTGTGTGTGGCTGTCACTATATTTGGGTGCACTGTGTGTGGCACACTGTTCATTATATTTGGGTGCACTGCACTGGTGTGGCTGTCACTATATTTGGGTGCACTGTGTGGCTGTCACTATATTTGGGTGCACTGTGCACTGTGTGCTGTCACTATATTTGGGTGCACTGTGTGTGGCTGTCACTATATTTGGGTGCACTGGTGTGTTGGCTGTCACTATATTGTGGGCTGCACTTTGGGTGCACTGTGTGTGGCTGTCACTATATTTGGGTGCACTGTGTGTGGACTGTCACTATGATTTGGGTGCACTGTGTGTGGCTGTCACTATTTGGGTGCATTTGGTGCACTGTGTGTGGCTGTCACTATATTATTGGGTGCACTGAGTGTGGCTGTCACTATATTTGGGTGCACTGTGTGTGGCTGTCACTATATTTGGGTGCACTGCTGTTGGCTGTCACTATATTTGGGTGCACTGGTGTGTGACTGTCACTATATTTGGGTGCACTGTGTGTGGGTCACTGTCACTGATATATTTGGGTGCACTGTGTGTGTGTGGCTGTCACTATATTTGGGTGTGCACTGTGTGGTGTGCACTGGTGTCACTTGGTATGTCACATATTGGGTGCACTGTGTGTGGCTGTCATTATATTTGGGTGCACTGTGTGTGGCTGTCACTATATTTGGGTGCACTGTGTGTGGCTGTCACTATATTTGGGTGCACTGTGTGTGGCTGTCATTATATTTGGGTGCACTGTGTGTGCTGTCACTATATTTGGGTGCACTGCACTGTGTGTGCTGCTATATTTGTCACACTATATTTGGGTGCACTGTGTGTGGCTGTCATTATATTTGGGTGCACTGAGTGTGGCTGTCACTATATTTGGGTGCACTGTGTGTGGCTGTACTATATTTGGGTTGCACTGTGTGTGGCTGTCACTATATTTGGTGCACTGTGTGTGGCTGTCACTTATATTTGGGTGCACTGTGTGTGGCTGTCACTATATTTGGGTGCACTGAGTGTGGCTGTCACTATATTTGGGTGCACTGTGTGTGGCTGTCACTATATTTGGGTGCACTGAGTGTGGCTGTCACTATATTTGGGTGCACTGTGTGTGGCTGTCACTATATTTGGGATGCACTGAGTGTGGCTGTCACTATATTTGGCGTGCACTGTGTGTGGGCTGTCACTATATTTGGGTGCACTGTTGTGGCTGTCACTATATTTGGGTGCACTGAGTATGGCTGTCACTATATTTGGGTGCACTGTGTGTGACTGTCACTATATTTGGGTGCACTGTGTGTGGCAGTCACATTATATATTTGGGTGCACTGTGTGTGGCTGTCACTATATTTGGGTGCACTGCTGTGTGGCTGTCACTATACTGTTTTTGGGTGCACTGTGTGTGGCTGTCACTATATTTGGGTGCACTGTGTGGCTGTCACTATATTTGGGTGCACTGACTGTGTGGCTGTCACTATATTTGGGTGCACTGTGTGTGCTGTATTATATTTGGGTGCACTGTGCGTGGCTGTCACTATATTTGGGGGTGCACTGTGGTGTGGTGCACTGTCACTATATTTGGGTGCACTGTGTGTGGCTGTCATTATATTTGGGTGCACTGTGTCTGTCACTTGTCACTATATATATTTGGGTGCACTGCACTGTGTGTGGCTGTCACTATATTTGGGTGCACTGTGTGTGGCTGTCACTATATTTGGGTGCACTGTGGTGTGGCTGTCACTATATTTGGGTGCACTGTGTGTGGCTGTCACTATATTTGGGTGCACTGTGTGTGGCTGTCACTATATTTGGGTGCACTGTGTGGCTGTCACTATATTTGGGTTGCACTGAGTGTGGCTGTCACTTATATTTGGGTGCACTGAGTGTGGCTGTCATTATATTTGGGTGCACTGTGTTGGGCTGTCACTATATTTGGTTGCACTGTGTGTGGCTGTCACTATATTTGGGTGCACTGTGTGTGGCTGTCATTATATTTGGGTGCACTGAGTTGTGGCTGTCATATATTTGGGTGCACTGTGTGTGGCTGTCACTATATTTGGGTGCACTGTTGTGGCTGTCACTATATTTGGGTGCACTGTGTGTGACTGTCACTATATTTGGGTGCACTGTGTGGGCTGTCATTATATTTGGGTCACTGTGTGTGGCTGTCACTATATTTGGGTGCACTGTGTGTGGCTGTCACTATATTTGGGTGCACTGTGTGTGACTGTCACTATATTTGGGTGCACTGAGTGTGGCTGTCACTATATTTGGGTGCACTGAGTGTGGCTGTCACTATATTTGGGTGCACTGTGTGTGGCTGTCATTATATTTGGGTGCACTGTGTGTGGCTGTCACTATATTTGGGTGCACTGAGTGTGGCTGTCACTATATTTGGGTGCACTGTGTGTGGCTGTCACTATATTTGGGTGCACTGTGTGTGGCTGTCACTATATTTGGGTGCACTGTGTGTGACTGTCACTATATTTGGGTGCACTGTGTGTGGCTGTCACTATATTTGGGTGCACTGTGTGTGGCTGTCACTATATTTGGGTGCACTGTGTGTGACTGTCACTATATTTGGGTGCACTGTGTGTGGCTGTCACTATATTTGGGTGCACTGTGTGTGACTGTCACTATATTTGGGTGCACTGTGTGTGGCTGTCACTATATTTGGGTGCACTGAGTGTGGCTGTCACTATATTTCCTTGCACTTCAGGGCAGGCCAAGGGCTTTATTCTGGAGATCTGGTGACGTACCGGACTCTCCATGGGTGCGCTAGGTGGTGGCTTCCGCCTAGCAGTGAGCTCGGTGACGTCACTGGCACTAATGAGTGAGCTTTAGCGCTGCCCTTGCCTGTACTAACGGCTAGGGCAGCACTAAAATCCGCCCATTACTGCTGGTGACATCACTAAGCTCACTGCTAGGCGGAAGCCACCACCTAGCGCACCCATGGAGAGTCCGGTACGTCACAATCCATATGGATCTATATAACATAGACAATATCCCACGAGGGATCATATATAACAGGCGAGCAGCGGGGTTCCTCTCTTGACATCGTGGAGCCCGAATATTCACCTCTCATAAAAAAGAAAAGTCATGTTTTGTCATTTTTTATTCATATTTGAATTTCTTGTGTTTTTTCTTAGGTCTGTACTTTAGGCGGACTAATAAAATTTCTTGAACGGAGGAGGATCGGCATTGAACTGGAGGACAGCAGTGTGGGAGTACCAGTCCTAAGTGTCAAGAAATATGTCATGTATGATGTCCTGATACTTACACATATCTTCCTTCTGTATGCATTTGTATTCATACTGCTGATAGTAGTTAGTGAGGTTCACAATGAAGTGCATTCTTACAGTATACAGTGCCTTGTGAAAGTATTCAGCCCCCTGGAACTTTTCAACCTTTTGCCACATTTCAGGCTTCAAACAAAAAGATCTAACATTTTACATTTTTGGTGAAGAATCCACAACAAGTGGGTCACAATTGTGAAGTGGAACGACATTTATTGGATCATTTAAACTTTTTATATAATAATAAAACTGAAAAGTTGGGCGTGCAAAATTATTCGTCCCATTTCCTTTCAGTCCAGAAGTTGATCTCTGATCTCTGAATGATCCAATGTCGTCCTAAATGACTGATGAAGATACATAGAATCCACCTGTGTGTAATCAAGTCTCCGTATAAATGCACCTGCTCTGTGATAGTCTCAGGGTTCTGCATCATGAAGACCAAGGAACACACCAGGCAGGTCCCTGATACTGTTGTGGAGAGGTTTAAAGCCGGATTTGGATACCAAAAGATTTCCCAAGCTTTAAACATCCCAAGGAGCACTGTGCAAGCGTCATATTGAAATGGAAGGAGTATCAGACCAGTGCAAATCTACCAAGACCCGGCCGTCCCTCTAAACAAGGAGAAGACTGATCAGAGATGGAGCCAAGAGGCCATGATCACTCTGGATGAACTGCAGAGATCTACAGCTGAGGTGGGAGAGTCTGTCCACTAGGACAACAATCAGTCCAACACTTCACAAATCTGCCCTTTATGGAAGAGTGGCAAGAAGAAAGCCATTTCTCAAAGATATCCAGAAAAAGTCTGGTTTACAGTTTGCCGCAAGCCCCTGGGAGACACCAAACATGTGGAAGAAGGGGCTCTGCTCAGATGAAACCAAAATCCTACTTTTTGGAAACAATGCAAAACGATATGTTTGGGGTAAAAGCAACACAGCTCATCCCCCTGAACACACCATCCCCACTGTCAGACATGGTGGGGCAGCATCATGGTTTGGGCCTGCTTTTCATCAGCAGGGACAGGGAAGATGGTTAAAATTGATGGGAAGATGGATGGAGCCAAATACAGGACCATTCTGGGGATGAAAAGACCTGAGACTAGGACGGAGATTTATCTTCCAACAAGACAATGATCCCAAACATAAAGCAAAATCTACAATGGAATGGTTCAAAAATAAAGGTCTCCAGGTCTTAGAATGGCCGAGTCAAAGTCCAGACCTGAATCCAATTGAGAATATGTGGAAAGAGCTGAAAACTGCTGTTCACAAACGTCTCCATCCAACCTCAAAGAGCTCCAGCTGTTTTGCAAGAAGAATGGGCAAGAATTTCAGTCTCTAGATGTGAAAACTGATAGAGACATCCCCCAAGAGACCGCAGCTGTAATCGCAACAAAGTATTAATGCAAGGGGCCGAATAATTTTGCACGTCCCAACTTTTCAGTTTTATTATTACAAAAAAGTTTAAATGATCCAATAAATTTCGTTCCACTTCACAATTGTGACCCACTTGTTGTTGATTCTTCACCAAAAATGTAAAATGTTATATCTTTTTGTTTGAAGCCTGAAATGTGGCAAAAAGTTGAAAAGTTCCAGGGGGCCGAATACTTTCACAAGGCACTGTACTCTATCAGCCGCGGTTATATCCAGTATTTGAAATACACCTTGAGATTTACTGCTTACATTCAATCATTTTCTGTGTGTTAAAATATATTACTTTATAGAGTGCCATTTTTATTTTCTTATAGAGATTCCAATCCCCTGCATAGACATAAATGAATAACATAATTCTGGCTGTCCACAGCCACCACTAGGGGGAGCTCACTGCATGCAGTTTTATTATAGAGCTCATTGTATAAACAATATGCAGTAAGCTCTTAAGGTCCCTCTAGTGGTGGCTGCAGGAAGTAAAAATGTTATCATTTAAAGGGAGAGACCAGGATTTTACTATTGATGGCCTATCCTCAGGACAGACCATCAATGTCTGATTGTCAGGGTTACGATACTCCGCACACCTGGCGATCGGCTGTTTCAGAGTATCTCCAACACCAAAGTCGTCACCAGAACTACACAGCCGTGTCCATTTTGTAATGGATGGAGCTAGTCACGTCAGCGCTGCTCGCTTCATTCGGAACAGCAGTGCAATTACCAGCTCCGTGAAGTACACAACGGACAGAGCTACAAGGTAACAGCTGAGTGATCATAAATCGGTGATCATATGAGATATTGATGACCTATAGTAAAAACCATGTATAGATCCTTTAATTCTTCGTCTATGCAGGGGATTTGGGTCTGGGATCCAATCCAGTTGATAGCACACTGGATTGGGAATGGGCAGGGGTGCACCTAGCCTTTCTGCTGCCTGGGGTGAAAACTGAAACTGCGCCCCCCCCCCCCTCCTAATGCCAATTTCGTAACCTGTTTGACATAATGAAAGCCCTCATTGCCCATGGCCCTTCCGCTGCCCACCTCTTGCCCCTACCTGGTGCTGCCTCACTTGGCCTCATTGGTGGTGCACCCCTGGGAATGGGGGCCCAATGTATGGTCCTTAGTGTAAAGGAAGTAATGTATCTCTGTCTGTCTTCTGTGTCTAGGACTGACATTGTAGACATGGACCAAGATACATTTAGGTAAGTACTGTGACTAAACAAAATCATAGGTGGGGCTTTTAAGGCGGGAGGACATCTGACGGAACTGGTGTCAGATGCTCCACGACAGGCATGCTCAACCTGCGGCCCTCCAGCTGTTACAAAACTACAACTCCCATCATTCCCGGACAGCCTACAGCTATCAGCCTACAGAAGGGCATGGTGGGAGTTGTAGTTTTACAACAGCTGGAGGGCCGCAGGTTGAGCATCACTGTTCTACAACTATTGAGAAGTGGACACCTCCTGATAATTGTGGCACGTTATTGGCTGTCTATGTGCACCGACCTGAGATCTACGAGCTCAGGTATGATGTATGGCAGTTTTCTGGTGTAGATTATAATCTGGGTGGTATAATCCTCTCCCGCGCTGACCTTCTTTTCTCTCCATCCACTTTTTTGAAAAGTGGCGAGTGCAAAGCAATGTATCCTTGAAGTAAATGCTCAGCTTAGAACTTAGAGTTCATAGTTTTACAATTGACGGCCTTTCCTCAGGCCATCAATTTCTAATTGGGGAAATCTGAGACTCGCGCCAAGTAGCTGTTTCAAGGTAGCTCCGACGCCAGAAGTAGACCATGGGATGACATAGCTCGGTCCGTGGTGTAGTGGACAGAGCTGTTTACTGCTGTGCTGCTCCCATTCATTTTAATGGGAGCAGCTCTGCAGTTACCAGCTCCGTCCACTACACAGTAGATGGAGCTGTCTCGTTCCGGCACCACAGTTACTGGTGAAGAGCTGATCAGCGAGGCTTCATGGTGTTGGAATTGCTGATCAGATACTTATGGCCTATCCTTAGAATAGGCCATCAATAGTAAAATCCTGGACACCTTTAAATGATAAAAATCTGTCACCACTAGAGGGAGCTGAGGAGGTAACGTCAGAGAGGGGAATTTATCATTAGGAGAATATTTGAAGTCAGTTTTGCTTCAGTCTGTGTTGGAGTACTTTGTGCCACATTTATCAAATGTCACAGGTTGTTTGATAAATGTGGCTTGTCCTTAAAGGGGTTGTCCAAGTTATGGAAAAAAAATATAGCACTGTAAATCTGATGGGTAGCAATATATAACTAAGTTCAGCAGGTTTTAGGCAAAAAAAAATCTATATTTCCTAATTTCCCTGGTTCTCTTCTGGCCTTTGTTTACATGCAGTAATAACAATCTCTGCCCCTCCCCCCTTCTCTGCAAAGGCAGTAAATATAAGTGCTGTGAGTACATGTCTGCCTGCTGGAATACTCAGCAGCATGTTGTTTGTGTAGGACTACAAGTCCCAGCTGTACAATGACACTGCTGATACACACAGGAAATTCTCCCTACCTGTTCTTGTACAATTCCTCTATAGCTCCTTGCCCAGCATTTGTCTCCTCTCACTGCTGCAGCTACTATTTGTTGTAAAGCCTTGAGCCCTCAGTGTGTTCTGGCTGAAGGGGTTAATGTTTTATCTGAAGGAATCCAGGGAGAGAGCAGATAGCAGGAGCCCGGCAAAGAAAGTGGGCGTGGCCAGTGACGTCTAGTGTACAGAGTGTTATCTGAACTCTGAGGCTTGTGAACGAAACATCACAGACCAGGGAGATAAGGTGACATCACAGGTCATGTGACCCTCAGTCAACTCTGAGAAACCAGCAGCTTTAGAAACACAAAGTATATGGGAAAGTTGTTATACCTGACAAGTTAGAAACATATAAAGAACAAAAAAATAACTCGGACAACCCCTTTAAACCTAACACTTCTGTCTAGAGAATCTCCTCCACTTTTCCTACTCCACCCTCCTCCTGGTGTAAAACTCATTAACATAGCTAACCACACCCACTTTTCTACCCATATTACAAAACTGGAGTGAGTGGTGTACACATGCAAAAAGTCACAACATTTTGCGCAAAAAAGTCACAAAATTTTGCGCAATTGCATAAATTTTGCGCACGGGAGTGCAAAAAAGTCGCGAAAGCCCTATTTTGCGACTATTTGATGCCAGAATTCTGGAGTGATGATATGATAAATCTGTCCCATAGAGTCTATATAGTGAACTCAGCAATAACACAGTATGCTGTAAGCTCATAAGCTCCCTCTAGTGGCTGTCAATCAGAATTTGACTCCATGGGGGAGATTTATCAAGAAGGAAATTTTTAAAGTCAGTTTGTATTGCAGTAATTTCACACAATGTATAAAAGGTTGCACAATGTTTGATAGATTTGGTGCACCATTAGGCGTACATCCAACATTTCTGTTTGGAGAAGGTACTCCGCTTTCTATGCCGCCCCTTTATTGCGACAATTGCTGCAACTTTTTGAATAGTCACAGTTGATAAA
The DNA here is from genome assembly GCA_900303285.1 of Rhinella marina. Classification (NCBI taxonomy): domain Eukaryota; kingdom Metazoa; phylum Chordata; class Amphibia; order Anura; family Bufonidae; genus Rhinella; species Rhinella marina. Next base: position 28,498 of record ONZH01006490.1, on the reverse strand, counting down.
TCTGACGTCAATCAGCTCATCAGGCTACCCATGCAAACTTTTCTAAACAGGAGTGGTGTAAAAATACAAAATGTTATATAGTTGTGGCCCAAAAAATCCTTGTTTTATGACTTTTTGAAGCCAACTGGAGGGCAGGGCCTGATAAATCCCACCCCTATGCCTTTGCAGGGGTGTGTGGAGCTCTGTATCAGAGAAGTGCTGTTCTGACTGCTGTAAAGATATATGAAGACATTAATTTAGGCTGGACCTAAACACATAGTTTATCGGTGATACTATATGATACTGCTGAATTACTCAGTCTTTGCATATTTTTCTTTTTTTTTTTTTAGTGTTTTGCACATATTCAAAAGTGAAGCGCATCCATCTGTGTATAAAATGTGTTCAGGAGGAAAAGAAGGACTGAGCCTTTTTGGTAATACTGAACCTACACATTTCTCGCTCCACATACCGTATACTCATGTAGACAGGTTCTATCATCACAAGCACCTACCTTGATGCAGCATTGGAGAAGTGCTTGGAGAATCAGTTCTGCATTCAGTATCTGCTAGATAATATTGACCTCCTCTGGGAAGATGGGTTGGTTATATACCAAGGGTGGTCATTTATTAAGACCACCGTTTTAGACACCAGTCTTAATAACCCCTGCGCTGGTGGTGGATCCTCCGAAGTTATGTAGAGGCGCCAGTATATCTGGTCAGTTTACTGGAAGTAGGGCCAAGCCTGACCAATAAACAAGTTCTGATCGACACTATACAAGTTGATGTGCTCTTGTTTAAAGGACCCGTTATACAACCTCGTACAAAGTGCCGAACATTTTTTATTACCGTTCACCATTCACATCCGCTGTTTACACTGCTAACAAATTACAATTTAGGTTGCTAAAAGATGTGATCATCTGACAAAGTAGCGTTTGCTTGTTTTCTTGGGTGATTGGAGCCACCGAATACACAGGCCACCCGCCAGTTATTGTGAATGGGCGCTGGCTCGATCATCAGCTGCTGAAAAAGGGCCCTAGGACTGCAGGATCAGACTGCATAAAGTTTGTTTGTTGTCTGTTACCATGGAGACACATATTGTGCAGATTAGTAGAAACATTTTAATCAACCCCTATTGCAAAGTTGCATCATTTTTTGCAAAGCTACACAAAGCTTTTAAATTATGGCTTCTGTATAGAAGGAATATGGTGATGAGAGAAGCAGGTTTTCTGATGTTCTGACTGTTGTCATATTTTAGGTCTTCTTAATCGATGCCAGTGCAGGTGGGGAGAGAATACGATGAGGTAAGTTGCAACAATTCTGTCTACTATGACGGCATTGGACAAGGCTTATTTAGCAAAATCCATCACTTTTACGTGTACCTTGAGAGCTTGGAATGTTTTCGGTGGAAGGTGCGTCACTAACACGAATCGTAATATGAGCAAAGTGTATTAAAGGGACTATCCAAAACTGGTGACAAATCTCCAGGGGGGCGGGCATGGTCCAAAAGTAAAAAAACAACAAAACAAATCCATTCACCTCTTCAAATTGTTTTGGGTACAGCACCTGTAGTCCCCTGGAGCACGGGGAACTTTGATGTTTGGACATTTGCCTATTTCCCCTATGCAAAGTTATAAACTTCTTACTTTATTTCACTTGAAAATGTTAACTTGCACTGTATAATACTGTGTTACTGCATTTTATATGTTGTAATATATATCCTGTTCATTGGCACTGTATTTGCAAGGCTTTGTGGAAAGGGTTAATGAACACTGAGAGACTGTTAGGACTTTGAATCAGAAGCTGGTAATTTTCCACAGCTGCCATATAATTTAAAGAAGAGCATATTTTGGAGGGAAAAAGCCAGACTTGCTTACCACCAAACCCAGACAGCCTGACCTTTTGAATGTCTGGTTTAGCTCTGTTGTTATGTCTGGAAACTTGTTTTTGTCTGGAAAAACTGCTGTCACTGCCATTGAGTATTATTGAAGCTGTAATGTAAGTCTATGAGAGACAGAAAGTGTAACATTGTATCTGTTTGTGCTGAGTTTCTCCACTCCACCTCCCCCCCCCCCACTAGAAGGTTCTAGTTTAGCCAGAAACTGTATATAAGGAGAGCAGTCAGAGCCATTAGTGTTCTACAGTTAGGGAGCAGTGCTTAGAAGAGGAGACTCTGCCAGACTACTGAGTGACCAGAAGAAGACGCTGAGATGAGGATACTCTGCCACAGACCCTGGATTACCAGCCTTTGGCCAGGGTACCAGCCATCTGAAGGGAGAGAGGGACAGCTAGCTAAGGCCTTTCCTCAGCATCAAAGCCTTCTTCTGCCAGGGAGGAGACTGGAGAAGCCAGCCCTGTGCCTCACCTGCATTGTTTTGCACCTGAATTCCTCCAGTAAAGAAGCACACTGGTTAACTGCAGACCCTGACTCTCTGGACTTATTTCCCATTGGGGTGCACCACACCTTAAGTCCCTTCTGGAGAGCAGCAACACATGGTGACACCTCAACGGTGTCCAGCAGTCCCAGCATAGCATTGGGGCCACCCCAAATCCAGCCACTGCACACCAAGCTATCATCTCCCTGCCGGATCTGAAGTGTTTTTAATGCCTTCTAAATGCACACCACTGCTGCCAAATCAATGTCTTCAGTTGTGACGCGTCAGTCACAGCAGTCACATGCCGGTCCTGCACAGGTCACCGCTGAGACCACTGATTGGCCGGCAGTGGTGACATGCATGTACTTGGTGTTTCACATTTGTGGTCTGACAGGGAACAGAAGCAGTAAAGATGAGAGCTCAGCACGATCTCAGACATCCCCTTTAACCCTTACAGTCCCAGCGCCGTACATGTATGGCACTGGGGCGATGCGGAAACATGACGCCCGCTCGCACGTGCGGAGCAGGCCATGGCCGGTAAGTCTCTGCTGTTTCTAAGTTGCGGGTACTTACCGCCATCGGCAGTTTCCTCTTCAGCCATTAGATGCCGTGATCACATGAGATCACGGCATCTAGTAGCGCAAAAACCTGTGGTGTGCAGACGCCCCATGTGGTCAAATGGAGTGTCTGTACACGATCTGAAAGCTGTAAAACTCGCTGATGAGGTTTACAGCTTTCAAAGTGCAATTCTTATTCTGACCACTAGATGGCAGGCCAGGATAAGAAATGAGCAAATTGGTCTTTTAATTCAATATCAAAAATACCTGATTGCTCATAAAGAAAAAATAAAAAAACATATTTGCTCATATTTGAGCTTTAAAATAATCACAAAAAATTAAAAAAAATGTTAAAAAATATATAAAAAATAAAAAAGATATAAAAGTTCAAATCACCCCCCTTTCCGTATAATTAAAAAATAAATACCTAAATAACAATAAATATAGACATCATGGGTATCACCGTGACTGAAAACGCCCGTACTTTTAAAATATATAAAAAAAATTCCAATACGGCGAATTGTGTGACGGAAAAAAGTGTCAAAATGGCCATTTGCTGTATTTTGTCGCTTTTTTTCCTAAAAAAATTAAATAAAAAGTGATCAAAAAGTCATACACACCCCAGAATGGTATCAATAAAAGGTTCAGATCTCCCCGTAAAAAATGAGCCCCCATACAGCTCCGTACACATAAATACCAAAAAGTTATAGGGGTCAAGATATGACAACAAAAAAAAAATAAAAAAATGTCCAACTTTCTAATTATTTTATTACTATCAAAACGCAGAAAAAACTATACATATTAGGTATTGCCGGATTCGTACTGACCAGTAGAATGAAAGCAACTGTCAATTTTAATGAACATCAAACGCTGTAAATAAAAAACCCGTAGTACTGTAGCGGAATAGCGGTTTTTTTTGCAATTTCACCCGATTTGGAATTTTTTTCCCGATTCCCACTACACCATATGCAATATTAAATGGTGGCGTTGGAAAGTACAACAAGTCCCGCAAAAAACAAGCCCTCATACAGCTATGTGAACAGAAAAATAAAACAGTTATGGCTGTTTGAAGGCAGGGAGCGCAAAACGAAAACGCATAACCGAAAAAAACTCCGGTACTGAAAGGGTTAAAGATGTGCACCATTTTTGGGTGAAAATACTGGCATACATGTACTCCAGGCATGAGGTGATATATGGAAGAAAAAATGCTCCTAGAGATCTACGCCAAATATATTGTCATGTGTGTCATTTTGATAACAATTTTTTGTAATTTTGTGCAATTTTTTAAGCACCCTCCTGCATTCTACGATGTAATTGATACACTATCCTCAACCTGTTGCTTCTTTTTAGATTGTGGTTGATGAGGCCCACCCGGAACCAGGAGGAGCTGACATCTCGCCTCGATGTGATCGAATTTTTCCTGGCTCCGAACAACCAGGAAACTACCAGCAACATCCAGAGCTGCCTCAAGTACATTAAGAATATCCCCGTGAGTCTAACCTGCAATTTTCCCAAAACATAAAGGTCTATTTTTTTGTACTAGGCCGGAGATGAACATGAAAATACTGTCTTCCCCATAAACAGAGCATATACAATATGCTTACGTATCTAGGGAGATAAGCTGCTGCCAGGCACCACTGGCGACGTTTATCTCCTGGGGAACAAAGGTATGTTCAGATACAACACGCCCGATCCTATTATTCCCTAACAGTACATGTCAAGGGACTGTTCTTATTAGACTGTTGGTTACTTTTGGCTAATATTAAAGGGGTTTTCCAACAAATACAAACATCCGCTATCCACGGGATAGGGGATAAGTACTTGATTGGTGGGGTTCCGACCACCGCAGATCATGAGAATGGTGGTCGAGCATGCGCATTGCCTCTGCAGCGACCGGGTGCCTAGGTTGCTAAGGGGGCGACCCTTTCCCCCTCCAGGGCCCTCTAAGGTGTTTCCCTTTATGTCCCAGCGGTAGGAGTGCCAAGGGGATTTAGGCCACTCACGTCTTTAGTGGTGTTGTCACGGTGTTCCTACCTCGTGAGACGAACAGGCCCCAGGCGGTGGCTCCGGCTGCAATAAATTTACTAGGAGTAGTAATTGAGGGTCGTCAGGTGGGAATGATGCGCAGACTTGTATGAATGATCCAACGTAGTTTTATTAACTTATCTTGGTAGGCAGATAACTAGTTTCATTCCTTCAGCTTGATGCTCCAGCAAGTGCAGCTATTACTTATACTTGGCAGATGCTTGGAAATTCAGGTTTCAGGCTTCCTGTTCTAAGCTGAGGCTAGCTCTTAAGTCTGGCTTCCCTTGAGAGTATTGTAGTGCCTTATTGCAGGCTATATTACTCTATCTTTAGGGAGCAGCAGAGCTGAAGGTGCTCCACTGTCCTGCACATGTCCTCCCTGATCAGGGTACAGGGGACAACTCACTGACTAAAACTTGTCTTAACTGTCATTTCCTCTCACTCTGCAGGAAGTTGGAAGTGCTTAACTTCTCTCCAGCAGAGGGGGTCAGAATGGACTAAGGACTGTACCATTCTGGTAAAACTACATCTGAATCTGCCATAGTATTTACTGACACCTGCTGGTACACCAGGTACATTACATGGGAAACAGTTGCATAACATGGAATATAATACATATTAATGCTGGTGATTACATTAATGCACAGAAATACATTTCCACAGTAGCATACAGATAGAAGCTGATTACACAGAGTTGTAACACTACTCTGGGGTGTTACATTCCCCCTTACTTAAAGTCAAGCCGTCCTCGGCTTGTGCTTAGGATTAGCATATAGGATTAGGATATAGAAAAGCTTACAGGGAATCCAATAAGTACCATGTGCTGCATGAAATAGATACATATAAATGACATTACATACATATATAGACAATTGAGCTACTATGCTGGTACGTTCCTGCCTTGTGAGTAGGGTGTCCGATCTCTGTTATCCCCTCTCAGCAGACGAACAACCTATGTAAACTGCCACTAAGCAACCATTTCTGACTGACTCTGAATATTCTTGGTTCCTAAAATACCAAAGAAAGCATGGGGGTGTCTTCACTCTGTAATCCCACCATTGTGAAATGATAAGCCTGCAAACAGAAGGGTGGCTTTATTCTGTAATCCCTTCCAAGCACCAAAGCCTTATAATGCTTTACGCTTTGTCACCTTGATGTCTATCAGTAGCTAAAAGTTATTTTTTCCTGGAGGCGGTGCACAAGGCCTCAGGACATAATGAACTAGGAGGAGGAAATCTGCCAGTCCTGCCATAGTTCTAGTGAGAGACTATATGCTCTCCTGACATATATAAGACACATCTATAGCAGCGAGAATAACCCTGAAGGAATAAGAGAAAAACAACTGCTTGTGACTCTAACACCTGGCTACCATGAACCGTTAGCGTGAATGTCCTCAGAGGCAGTGCTAGATGAGCTTAGATACTGAGATTACACCTGCTTGTGGCTCTGACACCTGGTTACCATGAACCGCTAGTGTGAAACGCCCTCAGAGGCCAGCATGTATATTTGAGGTAGAGACAAGTAAGGTGCTAACTATCTGGCCTAAGTGCATGACCATACATTAAAGTGCATTTGGAGGACACATTGTGCACCTGCAAAGAAACACACACAATGGGCAATATTCTTGAACGTGCTGAAATATAAGATATTAGTGCAAACATTTAAGTGCAAATATATTAAAGGCATAATATAGGATATCTGGGGTTACATTCAAGTCCATCTTTTCTTCTTCTTTGGCTTGGAACTGGAACAACTGAAGAAAAAGTCATTTGTAATCCAAATGAGGTGGAAGACAACTCAAATAGGTTGTATTCCTCCTGGGTCCCATACTTGAGGGCACAAAAGTCCTTCTTTAAGCTGTGCAACATCCTCATCGCTGTGGACTGCTAGCTCTGGTGCTCTCTGCAGCTGGAACTCCGGCAGAAACATCATCTGCGATCTCCTGGTGGCCTTCTGTGGCAGAACTTGGAATTGAAGGATCACTGTCTTCTGGAGGATCCTCTGCAAGCCTTGGCTTTTTTCCTTGTAGCGGACAAATTCTTGAGACAGCAATAAAGGATAGACCCTTGGTCTTTCATAGCAAGGAGCTCCGCATTTGGCGATGGTTCCGGAGTGCATGGAGCAGTATCACTGGACTCCTCATTTACGCACACCACAGGACAGTGCTCCTGTGTGGTGGGTTCAAGCTGTACAGCAGCAGAAGTAGTAGGCCTGGAGATTTCGATAGTGGCAGTGATAATGGCCACAGACTGGCTCTTTTCTGGCTCGGCTACTTGAGTAGTCAGGGGCAACGGTGGTAACAGTCGCCTGGCAGATGGCGCGGTGCTCCCTAATGGAGGGGACTGGAAGTCTTCTTCGCTGTTGCTGCCGCAGTTGAAAGTCTCTAGTGACAATGGCCAAAGGGCAGTCCTTCTCTGACCCCATTAAGGCAGTAGGTAGAGGCATGATGCTTATAGCTGCAGCAGCTGCTGGTGCCTCCTGCATCAGGTGATAGGTGGCCAGGGGATTAAATATAAATTTGCTGGCTGTAATTTGACCCACCTGGAACGCTGGTGGGGTAGGCAACCCAGGGATGAGAGGCTCTGGCTCGCTGGTCGGGGGGTCTTGGTCCCGGTACACTGGAGCCTTCTCTTTCTCTGCTTCGAGGCACCATGAGGTTTTGCCATAGCGAGTAATCTCTCTTCCGGGGCGGCGGAGCGGGAGCTGCAGCCGCCTCCACCGCACCAGCCGGCGCGGCGGGCATTTCTTGAGGCTTCTCGGGCTTGGAGTCTTGGTTCCACTGTGCCCAGTATATTTCCTCTGGCTTCTCTTTAAGCTCATAGGGGTCAGTGCCCCAAACCATTCCGCCCCAGTCAGGGCCACGTTGGCGAGACGCCATCTTCGTTGCGTCCTCTCTCGCGCTGACTGGATCTCGAGCGGGAGGCGGAGTAAAAGGGGTGGAGTCTTCTCTCTCCATGCTCCCCACAGTAAATTCCCGGCGGGCTGGATTGGATTTTCCCGCGCTACAGAGGGGCGTGCCATGGTTTTCCCACTCTTGAGGGGGCGGTGTCTTTTCTTCTGCATGAAGAAGCTGCGCCACTAACGAAAAAATGGCGTTGTTAACCCTTCTGGTGCCGGCACGCAGCGTTTTGTGCCGTCTGCACCGCAGTAACTGTAGTAAAGTCATTCTTAGGGAACATCTGTTAAATGTCCTGGCCTTGTTGATAAAAGGCAGTTAAAGTCTGTTTTAGGGATGGCTGAGCTGTGGCCTTAACGGTACAGGCACGTCAGATTCATCCTGTTCGTGACGCCATTTTTGCAGCGACCGGGGTGCCTAGGTTGCTAAGGGGGCGACCCTTTCCCCCTCCAGGGCCCTCTAAGGTGTTTCCCTTTATGTCCCAGCGGTAGGAGTGCCAAGGGGATTTAGGCCACTCACGTCTTTAGTGGTGTTGTCACGGTGTTCCTACCTCGTGAGACGAACAGGCCCCAGGCGGTGGCTCCGGCTGCAATAAATTTACTAGGAGTAGTAATTGAGGGTCGTCAGGTGGGAATGATGCGCAGACTTGTATGAATGATCCAACGTAGTTTTATTAACTTATCTTGGTAGGCAGATAACTAGTTTCATTCCTTCAGCTTGGTGTCCAGCAAGTGCAGCTATTACTTATACTTGGCAGATGCTTGGAAATTCAGGTTTCAGGCTTCCTGTTCTAAGCTGAGGCTAGCTCTTAAGTCTGGCTTCCCTTGAGAGTATTGTAGTGCCTTATTGCAGGCTATATTACTCTATCTTTAGGGAGCAGCAGAGCTGAAGGTGCTCCACTGTCCTGCACATGTCCTCCCTGATCAGGGTACAGGGGACAACTCACTGACTAAAACTTGTCTTAACTGTCATTTCCTCTCACTCTGCAGGAAGTTGGAAGAGCTTAACTTCTCTCCAGCAGAGGGGGTCAGAATGGACTAAGGACTGTACCATTCTGGTAAAACTACATCTGAATCTGCCATAGTATTTACTGACACCTGCTGGTACACCAGGTACATTACATGGGAAACAGTTGCATAACATGGAATATAATACATATTAATGCTGGTGATTACATTAATGCACAGAAATACATTTCCACAGTAGCATACAGATAGAAGCTGATTACACAGAGTTGTAACACTACTCTGGGGTGTTACACCTCTCACTGCGTTCACTCTCTATAGGACTGCTGTAGAGTTGAGCGAACGTGCTCGTAACGAGCACTGTACTGCTCTGATCCCCTGCGCTCTCATGGGCGCAGCCATCCGGATCAGTCCTCCTCACCCGACGGATCCGGATGCCTGCACGCGAGCGCAGGGGATCTGAGCAGTACAGTGCTCGTTACGAGCACGTTCGCTCAACTCTAGACTGCTGAAAACAGCCAAGTGGAGGGCTCAGCTATTTCCAGCAGTCCCATGGAGATTGTGCCTCCATATGGAATGGGAAGAAAGGGATGTAAATGAGCTCTTAACAAGCTCCACCTCTGATGCCACCAGATGTAAGGCAGCTATACTGTAAGTCAATGTTTGAGACATGACTCAGATATTAACTAAGCCAGCATCTCATCTGCAGAATGGAAAAAAACGGAAGTTACTCCATATGCATTCCGTTTCCATATGTCTGTTCCGCAAAGAAACAGAACATGTCCTATTATTGTCCACATTACGGACAAGGATAGGACTGTCCTACTAGGGTCCAGCTGTTATGTTCCACAAAATACAGAATGCACGCGGACATCATCCGTATTTTTTGCAGATCTATATTTTGTGGACAGCAAAATACATACGGTCGTGTGCATGAGCCCTTATTGTGAGCAGTAGTGAAGCAGACTCAGACATCAGGTGTAATGATTCGATTTGCACTTATGCTGTGTTTTTGACTCGCTCCTGGGTTTTGCTCCTAATAACTGATCGAAATAACCGACCCAATAACTGAAGTGTGAACTGAGCCTAAGCCGTCATTTTTCATCTCTCCTAATCAGCTGATACTAAAGCGGATGACCCTCTCTAACACCAAGGTGTCTGACTGGCAGCTCCTGTACAAGGTACATTTGTCTCCACCGCTGGGATTTATGTGTCTCCAATTTTTGGTTAGCCAGATAGTAAATGTTCCTTATTTCTCTCAACCCGCCATATTGTTTGCAGAGTGTCTACAGTGCTGTTTGCATAGGAGAAATATGCCGCTCGTTGCCTCAGACCGTGACGCTGTTCAGCCGCATCTCTTCTGTGTTCAGCGGTGACCTGCACTACATTGCCAGCATCATTAGTAAAGTGGTTCGTATACGAGACTTTCTTCACCAACCCTTTTTTACAGTCAATTAGAAATAATTGAAAAGTCCCATATTACAGTGATCTTGCCTATTCAGATCCATATCTTCTTGCCTACAGACAAAAGTCTGGCTACCTGCAGCCACCACTAGAGGGAGCTTACTGCACACTGTCATACATTTAGACCTCAAGAATAAAACTGTTTGCAAAGAGCTCCCTCTAGTGGCGGCTGTAGGTAGTCAAAATTTTATCAGTTTAAAGCTATGTCTATGCAGTGGTTTTGGAGCTCTGAATAAGAAATAAAAAAGGCCTCTCTAAAGATATATAAGGAGGCTAATCAGCGCAGGATCTTTCATTCCCTTTTCCCACGACTCCTCTATATGGTGCCAAGTGTCGAGGCGCCGCTGATCTGATATTGATGAGCTATCCTGACTTGGAGTTTATGAACTTTCTTTTTTTTCTCATCCGTCTTATACTGTGTCATCCATCTCAATTTTTCGTTTGCATTTGTTTCCCCAGGTGGACTTTGAAGAAAGCCTAAGGGAAAAGCGGTTTTGCATTAAACCACAAATAGATCCAACTGTAGACGACAGTAAGTGACGTTTAGCCACAAGAAATGTAATTGATTTTATCCAGGGTTTTCTGATACAGTCCAGTTTATATAGACACATTTGCAGAATTTATTAAAATGTTTTTTGAGATTTTGGTATTGATGGCGTATCTTCAAGATAGGTCATCAATATCTGATTGGTGGGGTCCGACTGCCAACGCCCCTGCTGTTTGAAGAGACCACAGTGCTTCGGTGAGTGCTATGGCCAGTGACGTCATGTTCATCAGTCATGTGGCCTAAGTGCAGCTCAGCCCCATTCAAGTGAATAGGTCTGAGTTGCAATACCAAGGACAGCCGCTGTACAATGGACGTCACTGTGCGTGGTATGCTGCTGATTATTGAGCATACCGGGTGTCCAGGTGCCACTGATCTGATATTGATGATCTGCCCTGACCTGGAAAACCTCTTTAATGCTTGTACGCCGGTTTTCTGGTGTAGAAAACTTTTACTCTTCAATCTTATTAAATCCCCCCCCCCCTTACCCCCTTACCACCGAGCGTAATAATATAATTTTTCCTGGGACTAGGCCCAAAATCAGCCATTAGTATCTGTAAAGGGAAAAAAAACTATATTGGATTTTTGGAATGCAGATAGCCAGAAATATCTATTTTTGAGGAATTTCGATTGAAGACATAGATGTCGAACTCCACATTTTTGATGGACCATAGAGTAGTAAAGACTCTAAAGCAGAAGTTAGCAAATTACTCACCAGAAATACATCAAAATGAATTTGATACAATGATTAGTGATAAAGGGGAAAGATTAACTCTATCCATGTTATATAATGGCATCAGACTAAGGCCTCATGCACACGAATGTGTGCCGGCCGTGCCCCGTGCTGCGGGCCGCAAACTGCGGTCCACAATGCACGGGCACTGACCGTGGGGCCACCGCATGTGGATCGCGGACCGATTCACTTGAATGGGGTCCGGGATTTGCATCCGAGGGTCCGCACTGCAAAAAAGTAGTGCTTGCGCTACTTTTGCGGTGCGGAGTCACGGCCAGAAACACCACGGAAGCACACCGTAGTGCTTCCGTGGTGTTCTGATCCGTGCCTCCGCTCCGCATCTCCCGTTTTGCGGACCCATTGAAGTGAATGGGTCCGCGATACGTGATGCGGCCTGCACACGGCCGGTGCCCGTTTATTGCGGACCCGCCGTATGCGGCCCGCAGCACGGCCACGGCCGGCACACGTTTGTGTGCATGAGGCCTAAATGAAACTAAAAACCAAGTCCCCAAGTCCTTAAAACAGTGGAAAGAGGTATTACCTGATTTGGTTATACCGCTGGATATTTTAAAAGGCTGGGAAGAGGTACGTAACTCTATAGTTAATGAAGTATGGAGGGAAACGCAATTTAGAATACTTCACAGAGCAATTTATGGCTTCTCCTCGAAGAGTAACCAAAAAGACAAACTTATAGCTTGCCCTAAGTGTTCAGCGCAGGACACAGATCTCTATCGTGGTCATGTCCAGAGTCCCAAAAATTTTGGGATAACTATATTAAGCATATTAAACAAAAGATGAATATTAACATTCAGATAGATACGTACATGGTGATGTTCCATGTGACAAAGGTAGCAGTCCTTTATCAAAGGTCTTACACATTTTATTGTTAGCAGCTAAAAGAGGTCTTCTCACTAATCGGCTGAAACCGCATTGTTCGAATATATCTGATATAATCAAACAGGTAAAGAAATGTCTGCTTTTGGAGATTGTGGAAGTAGAAAGACAAAAGACGCAAAGATCATCACAATTCCTGACCAAATGGAAAGGTTTTATCTCAGCCTTCCTTAGGCCCCTTTCACACGAGCGGGAGACTCGCATGTCTCCCGCAACGCATCTACAGGGCTGGACTCATATAATGCTATGCGATCCCTGTCAGTGCGGAGTCCAGCCCTGTAGATCCGTTGCGGGAGACATGCGAGTCTCCCGCTCGTGTGAAAGGGGCATTACAGTTGAGGAAATCCAGACAATAATTACACCATTTAAGAATACGAATTGATATAAAAAAAAAAGCTTCTCCAGGGCTCACTGGGGAGGTTAAAGTTAGATTAAATAAGATGACAACAGAGAACGCATAAGTGGGAAATCCTTAAATATTATAATATACAGATATGAATCTAGAAAAAACTAATAAATACATAAATAGATAACTTTATTGGTTAGATAGTAATAATGATATAAATAAGGTAATACAGAAGAACATTGAGACATGCTGGAGTCATCAAAAGGGGAGGGAGGGGGAGGGGGGAATAGTCCCAATTAGGGTTGTTTTGTTCTTGCTGTTATTTCATGTGTGTGATATGACAATATTACATTCTTGTACATGTCACCAATGAATACGAGGAAATATCTGTAAACACATGTGATAGAACTTGTTGTTTAGAAGAATTATAAAAAATATATATAGATAATTTTGGCTGCCTGCATGTGGTCATTGAATTGTGACTTATCAGTAGGCCCCACCAGACTGATATATATATCACCATAGAGTGAGGCCACCTGCAACTGAACTGAAAAAAACAATGAGCAACCATTTCCTGTAACTATTAAAAATGTAACCGCGCTCGAGCTGTAGAGAAACCACTATTTTTCCGGAATATGCTGTAATTATGTGAATCAGGGGTCTTCAAGCTGTTGCAAAATGACATCTCCCAGCTTACCCTGACAGCTGCATCCTTGTCAAGGCATACTGGGGGTTGTAGATTCCCAGCCACAGGAGATCCACAGGTTGGCTTGTGATTGGTGGGAGTTTCAGTGGTCAAGCCACGTAATGCTGGAAGCCACATTATGCTGGTGTCACATATACTTTTTTTTTTGCTGCCATTTTTTGGAATGTTTTTAGGGAGCTGCAGATATTAGGGCTTTTTCACACCACCATTCTTGATTTCCGTTGTTCTGCTCTGTTAGAAGAAAGTAATGGAAGTACTGGATCCGCTGGGACGATCTGAGCTGAACTGACTCCTACACCGTTCAGTTTACATTTGTGATACATTTTTTTTTTTTTTTTACCAGACAAAAAAGTTCTGCATGGAGGGACTTTTTTGTCCAGATTTTTTGACGGAATCTGTAACGGAGGCTCCTAACATAGATGTGAACAAGCTTTAACATGGAGCTCTATGGAAAATATTAACTGCAGGTCAAACAGGCATTTTTTTGACACTTGAAGTACTGTGCATGTACTTTTCTCAGTCGCATTTCTTTTTTAAATTGCAGCATTGTCTTATGTTTTTTTTTTCTTATTTTGTTCCATTTTTCTTCCATAGACCTGTAGCTTTAAAAAATGTACTGTAATACCCCATACTGCTCTACAGAGTAAGGGCTTGTTCAGATGACCGTATTCAGACGACCTTAAAAGGGCTTTTATTTATTTTTTTTAAATAAATTCTTTCCCTGCCTAGCACGCCTCTATCCCTACACTCTCTGTCCCTCTTTGTGGCAGCTCTCCCTGACTAAGAATGGCCGGTCACGTGTCACCGGGTGCTATATAGCACCCGATGACGTGTTCCCGGCCAGCCAATCAGTGTAATGCCAGTAGCTAAGATGGCTACTGGCATTACGCTGAATGCCATCCCTCCTAGCGTGCGGGGAGGGGACTCGAGCGTGGCACTCGAGTACACTCGGTGTTCGGCCGAACACCGAGTGTACCCGAGCGCCGGCATGCTCGGACCCGAACAGCGAGTTCAGACGAGCATGCTCGCTCAACACTAGTCCTAAGTGACATGGCAGTAGGGTACATACCTTCCTATGAAAAAACACATGAAATAAAAAAAAAAGCATGCAAAAATGACAGGTGGTAAAATACACTATATGGGCAAAAACACCTAGAAATTTTTTTATTTTTTTGTGTGTGGATTTTTTCGGCCTAAAAACACACAACCCTGTATACGGTTGCAAGGAATTTCCCTCTACTGTTGACATGCACTGTGTGAAATTTCTATCGTTGTTTTCTCAGAGAAACGTCGGCTGCAAGGACTGTCAGACTTCCTAACAGATGTTGCACGTAAGGAACTGGAGACCTTGGACGTTCAGATACCGTCCTGCTGTATTGTCTACATCCCACTGGTGAGAAAAATGAGACGGAATAAGACACGCCCCATTTTGGCACCCATGCTTCAAGTGTAAATGCAATGAAAAAAATAAGTGATGGCATAGAGTCGGCACAGACTAGGGCATGGTCGGGTACACAGGGGCACTTCTTCAGTCAATTACTACACAGTAAGGCCCCATTCACACAACCGTATGAATGGGGCCGTACCTATCCGGCAATATTGCGGAATAGATGCGCCCCCATTCATCTCTATGGCGCGCGGGGAGCCGCCGCATGGAGCATGTCCTATACTTGTCCGTGCGTGCGGACAAGTATAGGCACTTTGAATGGATCAAGATATCATCCTCATGTGCAATTGCGGATCCGTTTCCAGGAAATAGAAAGAAATACCCTACCATCATATATTCCTCCATCCCTTTTTTTTGTGGAAAAATGGAACGGGTGCGGATGTACAATTGGTAAAAACGGAAGGCTTGTGAATGGACCCTAAGATAGCATAGCCTCCTGGTTTCTGCTGTTTTACACAACAGACATCTGGGACTAATGTCTGCAATCGCCGATAACGCCGATCTCAGACATTTTACCCCTTGAATGCTGTGGTCAGTTGTGACCACAGCATCTGAGGAGGCTTTCATGGGAGCCGTTCATTGTTTGCAGTAGCCTGGCTCTCTCTGAAGAAACTCATGCTATTATAGTTGTAGTTCTTATGGAGGCCTGCAGGTGGCAGGGCTTCATAAGAACAGAGTGAATTTGCCATTCATTGCAATGATAATTCGTTGCAGTGTAAGGCATAAGCGATCTGAAGATCAGATATTCAAGGACCCGAGGGAGGCTTAAAAAAAAGTTTTACAAAATATAAAAAATACAAAATACATAAAAATTCAAATCACTCCCTTTCCCCATAATAAAAATAAACCATAAAATAATAAAGGTCATAGGCATTGCCACATCCCAAAACACCTATACTATTAAAATATAAACATCTATTCCATACAGTGAATGTTTTAATGGGGAAAAATCAAAATGGGTCATTTGCAGGAATAAAAAGTGATCAAAAAGCCATACACACTTCAAAATGATATCACTGAAAACTTCAGATTGCCCCATAAAAAGGGGCCTCACAAAGGTCAGTAGACATAATTATTAAATAAAAAACGTAAAGTGTAACTGTGATTTTTTTATTTGCTAGTTTATTAGAGCTAGGCATGTATACCTGAGTTATGCCCCTTTCACACGAGCGGGAGACTCGCATGTTCCCGCAACGCATCTACAGGGCTGGACTCCGGCACTGACTGGGATCGCATATAATGCTATGCGATCCCTGTCAGTGCCGAGTCCAGCCCTGTAGATGCGTTGCGGGAGACATGCGAGTCTCCCGCTCGTGTGAAAGGGGCATTAGTCTGTGAATGATTGGTAAAAGATCTGTAATTACCTTATAATAACAGCTTTTATTAATGTCCCCTGTCCCTTTCCACTGGTCTCTTAAAAGACTGTTGCTATGGCTCATCTAAGAAGACAGGAAGACAGAGGGGCGGTCCTTCACACTGCATGCCTGCATTAGGCTTCAGAGTGAGGAGGCATGTCTCTCAGTAATCCAATCTGATTGGCTGGCAGGGAGCTGCTGGCTACAGCAAGTGTGTATGTGAAGTGAGGGAAGGCAGTTTTTACCTCAGAGAACTGGCAGAGGAGCCATCTTGAGAAGATCCTCATATTGTAGAGGTTAAAACAGCCGTAACTAAGGGGAAAACTCAATGAAAACAGTGGTATGTGAAGAAACTAAAGATTGCTTTATGCATAATGCTCCACCAGCAGTAACATAGGCTAAAATGTATTTATTTTTTTTAATGAAAACATGACAGTTACACTTTAAGGGGGTCAGAATATGGTGATGAAAGGAAACTTTTTTTTTCAGTTTTTGTTTTTTATGCAAAAACACAAGAAAAACTATGTAAATGTGGTATCACTGCATTTGTACTGACACAGAGAATGAAGGTAAGAAGTCAGTTTTACCTCATAGGGATACCATAAAACAAATCCCATAAAGCTGTGGCAGTATTGCGTTTTTTTCAGTTCTGGTGAATGGACAGCAGAATGATGCGACAAATTTAAATTGGTGACAACTTCTAACCCGGTCTTTAGTAAATGACCCACTTTGTGTGAAACCAGCCTTATAATCTTGATATAAAAAAGTATCTTAGAAAACCGTACAGCATTTCATTACACACAGAAGCGTGTACAGTAGATCTCTGGTATCTGCATCACGAACCGTTTTATCACCTTTAGATAGGATTCCTGCTCTCCATCAAGCGCCTCCCGTCCATGCAGGACAAGAAGGACTTTGAGATTGATGGTCTGGATTTCATGGTGAGAAGTTTACTCCTTTTCGTCTTCAGTTCTCCAACTCCAAGAAGACCAGATTTTTCAGTGGAACTTTGGCACCAAAATTTTGCTGAAAACCCGCCGGCAACCACGCCCCTTTCTGCCTTCCATTAATTTCAATGGGAGGCAGCGCTGAGGATCACACTATAAGCCGTCGCTCTGCTTCCCATCGAGTTGTATGGAAGGAAGAAAGGACACAGCAGCTGGCGGGCTTTCGTGGAATTTTGGCGCTCCAAAATTCTGCAGTAAAATCAGTCGTGTGCACTTCCCCGTAAGGCTTGTTCACACAACCGCAAGGTCGCCGCGCCCATGCTGTGAGCTGCAAATAGCGGTCCGCAGTGTACGGGGAACGGCGGTGTGAATCCTGTATTGCGGTGTGGACCCATTGACTTGAATGGGTCCACGATTTGCAAGATAGGCAACAAGTAGGACAAGCTCTATCTTATGCGACCTGAAGCGCTTCCTGTGGGCTTCCAATCCGCAAGAGATAGAACATGTCGTATCTTTCACCATATCTTGTGGATCGCTGACCTATTCAAGGCAATGGGTCCTCATCTGCAGCATGTAGTACACAAGGCTGGTGATTGGCGACCCGCTGTTTGTGGTCTGCAGTACGGGCACGGATGCCTTACGTTCATGTGAATGGGACCTTACTGGTTTTAGTATTTGTGATTATGTTGCGTACGTCACATATTGTCCTTGATTTACTAATTTTACTGCACCTAGAAAGCGGCGCAAATTGACATAATTTGGCGCAACTATGGTTTCTACAACTGGAAAGGGGATGGGTTTCATGGAAATGAGGCTTGCCTTACCATGTGACTTTTACTTCAAATTTTGACCACAATTCTGGTGTAAAATTCTGTCTCACTAAACTTACCACTAGTTGTTGTACAGTTAGACAAACATGTCTGTCCCTGCGTCAGATTTATCCTCCAGCCTGAGCCCCTGTGATAAATCTGGTGCAGGTCTGCACAGCCCGGCTAAGCTAAAATCATCTATAGGGTTAATAAATCTGAGCCACTGTATATGGTATACATGTACTGGATGACGGGTAGTCTCATTACTGTGCTGCCCTCTGCTGTCGAGAGTGAGTATATCATTTATACTGTAAGGTTCCTCCGGTATTCTTTGTCTTCTCTGCTGTTAATCTCAAAGGGTTATTCCCATCACAGACAGTGGGGGCCTATCGCTAGGATATGCCCCCATTGTCTGATAGGTGCGGGTCCCAGCTCTGGAACCCGCACCTACAACGAGAGCGGAGCGGGGAAATGAATGGAGGATGCACTGTGCATGCGCAGCCGCCCTCCATTCATTTCAATGGGACGACGCTATTTCCGTCTTCCCAATAGAAATTAATTGGAGCAGGGGCCGAACGTGCACAATGCGCCCTCCATTCACTCGTAAGGGAGAAGCGCTTAGTGTTGGACGAACCCTGGGAAACCCGGGGTCCTCCAGCCACAGCGCTCCCCGCTCCATTCTCCTTGTAGGTGCGGGTCCCAGACGAGGGACCTGCACCTATCAGACGATGGGGGCATATCCTAGCGTTATGCCCCCATTGTATGTGATGGGAATACCCCTTTAAACCATTTTGCAGTAATTTGCGATGCGGTACATTTTTATTTACAAAATGATTTCAAAACCAGAAGAACGAGACACGCCGGCACCTGGAAGTTTTGGGTATACAGGTGGAGTAAAGAGTTTCAGTCACATCTCAATTATCTGTCTATTATCTCTTTTTTTTGTATTATCTTTTATTCTGAGCAGTTTCTGTCAGGAGATCGACTTCATTACAGAAGTGCACGGACCAGAGAGCTGGATACCGTTCTGGGGGATCTCCACTGTGATATAAGAGGTCAGGCATCTGATCAGCATTTATAAGGGCGTCACACATATTTGGGACATTGTGGAGTCAGTTTGTCTAACAGGCTGTCAGTGCTGTATTCCTAAATAGAGGCCTCAGGCCGTATATAAACCACAGCTTACACTCCTCCATTCTGCTGGTGGAGTCACTGTGTACATTACATTACTTATCCTGTACTGATCCTGAGTTACATCCTGTATTATACTCCAGAGCTGCACTCACTATTCTGCTGGTGCAGTCACTGTGTACATACATTACATTACTTATCCTGTACTGATCCTGAGTTACATCCTGTATTATACTGCAGAGCTGCACTCACTATTCTGCTGGTGCAGTCACTGTGTACATACATTACTTATCCTGTACTGATCCTGAGTTACATCCTGTATTATCCCCCAGAGCTGCACTCACTATTCTGCTGGTGCAGTCACTGTGTACATACATTACATTACTTATCCTGTACTGATCTGAGTTACATCCTGTATTATACTGCCAGAGCTGCACTCACTATTCTGCTGGTGCAGTCACTGTGTACATACATTACTTATCCTGTACTGATCCTGAGTTACATCCTGTATTATACTCCAGAGCTGCACTCACTATTCTGCTGGTGGAGTCACTGTGTACATTACATTACTTATCCTGTACTGATCCTGAGTTACATCCTGTATTATACTCCAGAGCTGCACTCACTATTCTGCTGGTGGAGTCACTATGTACATACATTACTGATCCTGAGTTACATCCTGTATTATACTCCAGAGCTGCACTCACTATTCTGCTGGTGCAGTCACTGTGTACATACATTACTTATCCTGTACGGATCCTGATTTGTATCCTGGGAGGTGTACTCTTTACACCAGGCACTGTACATTAATCCGAGGGAGGCAAAACTAAGTACCCCTCTGCAAATGGAGATGTTGTACTGCAGTGACAGATGGGTACCGGTAATGCCACAAGCCATTGGATATGTATGAGAGTAACATGTGGGTTGTCCACAGATCACGAGACCATGATCATGCATCAGCTGCAGACACTGATCCTGGAAAGGTCCGCTGTTCTACAAGACGTGATCGATTACATCGGGCAGCTGGACGCTCTTCTTGCCATGGCTGTCTCTGCCCGGGAGCACGGATACGTCCGTCCTTGTTACACCTCAAACAGCATCATTAATATAAAGGAGGGCAGGTGAGGAGGTCGGGTCATCCACCATGTATCACCCTATCATGTATGACCCTCCACCATAGAGTCTTTGCTTTACACTACCTCTTCTCTCCCAGACACCCCCTTATGGTATTTTGCTCCGGAACTTTTGTCCCAAACCCAACCATGATTGGAGAAAAAGAGAGGAGGATCAAAATTTTGACAGGACCCAACTCATGTGGGAAGAGTGTATATCTGAAACAGGTACTGAGAATATGACAGAGGACATAGAACGTATACATTAAATGTACATGGGGACTAGAGGTACAGAACTGTGTAGAAATGTAGGCTAAGTACAGGCAGGGACATTTTATTTATTGCATGATATATCGGTATAGCTAAGCTTTTTTTTCCCAACTTTGAAAAATGATAAAATTTTACTTGTAGGCAGCGACCACTAGAGGGAGCTAACTGCAGATGGATTTATACAACTAGTATAGAGCTCAAATAGAGTTGAATAAATCCATTTGCAGTGAGCTCCCCCTAGTGTTGGCTGCAGGTAGCAGTTCAGAGACACTCTGTCTCTAGCCCTTACTGACTGTCTACTTTGAATCCTTTCCTCTCAGGTGGGTCTCGTTGTCTTCATGGCTATGATCGGAAGTTATGTCCCTGCCTCTTATGCTGAAATTGGCCCCGTCGATGGAATCTTTACTCGTTTACAGACACGTGAATCTGTGTCTCTCGGCTTGTCCACTTTCATGATTGACTTAAACCAGGTTTGTAAGTTCAATTTCTCTTTTTTCCAGCTTAAAATCTTGATCATTTTTAATATTCAAGTATTTAAAGGGGTTTTCGGTAATTAAGATTTTGCAGCAAGTGCCCGCAGCCGCCGTTCCCCTGAAACAGAAAATCCATGTTCACCTGCTCCTCACCGCTGCGGTCCTCCGCGCTGCCTCTGCTGTGTCCATCATCTGGTCCTCACAGTGATTTTTTCCAGCGGTGCATGGACATGGTCACATGGACTGCCCCAGCCAATGATTGGCTTTATCTGTGATGTGACCACATGCAGCATGTCACGCTAAAGCCCATGCACCACCGGAAGAAAACCGGAAGATGGACGCATCGGAGGTAGCCTGGAGGGCCCGAATGGCATGGAGCAGGTAAGTATGAATCTTCTATTTCAGGGGGCAGGCCGCAGGCACTTGCTAAAAAGTCTATCATTTTGTTTCTACATCTTCTTTGTAGATCTATGTGTATCCATGGTTACAGACTGCAAACAATCCCTGTGTAGTCTGATCCCGGCAGTGTGACTGCACATAGGTCTGCATAGGAGCTACATACATGAAGTGGTGGGATAGTACTAAACAAGCGGCTTTATTTTTTTATTTTAGATGCATTGTCTCCATAAAAATATGCTGGAAAAGTTGGCATTTCCATTAACTTCCATTAATTTAATGTTATTATCACAAACATTTCCTTTATTTAGGTGGCAAGAGCAGTGAATAATGCAACTAGGAGTTCACTTATTTTAATAGATGAATTTGGAAAAGGGACCAATACGGTAAGAAGTGTCACTGATGTCCCCTATTCTTACATCGTGAACTGACAATTAGCTGCATAGTAGATACTAGATAGATAGATAGATAGATAGATAGATAGATAGATTAGATACAGATAGGAGAAATAGATAGATAGATAGAGAAATAGATATTAGATAGATAGATAGATAGATAGATAGATAGATAGATAGATAGATAGATAGATAGATAGATAGATAATAGATAGGAGATAGATAGATAGATAGATAGATAGATAGATAGATAGATAGATAATAGATAGGAGATAGATAAGAGATAGATAGATAGATAGATAGATAGATAGATAGATAGATAGATAGATAGATAGATAGATAGATAGATAGATAGATAGATAGATAGATAGATAGAGATAGATAGATAGATAGATAGGAGATAGATAGATAGATAGATAGATAGATAGATAGATAGATAGATAGATAGATAGATAGATAGATAGATAGATAGGAGATAGATAGATAGATAGATAGATAGATAGATATAGATAATAGATAGATAGATAGATAGATAGATAGATAGATAGATAGATAGGAGATAGATAGATAGATAGATAGATAGATAGATAGATAGATAGACAGATAGATATAGAGAAAAAATGGCAGCACTCTCAAGTAAGTATAACAGTTGGTGT
Organism: Rhinella marina; assembly: GCA_900303285.1. NCBI lineage: Eukaryota > Metazoa > Chordata > Amphibia > Anura > Bufonidae > Rhinella > Rhinella marina. Next base: position 6,027 of record ONZH01006490.1, on the reverse strand, counting down.
TATGTTTGCTTCCAAGAGTTTGCTGGAATTTAATAGAATCCCATTCTTCCCTCTACCTGTTGAAATAGTCCCCCGTTCCATTTGGCTGCAACACAACCCCAAAGCAGGATTTGATCCACCCCCATGCTTAATGGTTGGAGAGGTGTTCTTTTCATGAAATTCTGTTCCCTTTTTCTCCAAACCTTTGCTCATTGAGTTCCCTTTGAACCTCATTGGTCCACAGGACTTGTTTCCAAAATGCCATCAGGATTGTTAGATGTTCTATTTGCAACTTCTGAACACTAAATCTTGTGGTAGATGACCAGGAGAGGTTTTATTCTTGGACTCTTCCCATGAAAGACCATATTCGTGTGCCGGTGTCGCTGAAACAGTAGAACAATGTCCACAAACTGCCAAGATTCTCGCTAAAATCTTCCCCTAGAAGGTGTTTTGCATGATCAAGCTCGGGGGTTCTGATTGCCTTTCTAAGTAATCAAACTATTGAACAGCTGTCTCTGAAATATTTCTTGGTCTTCTCTTGACCTCCACTGTTCCTGTTAACTGCCATTTCTCAATTACATTTGGAACTGAGGAAATGGCAACCTAAAAATGCTTTGCTATCTTCTCCTGGTTTGTGGGCCTCAACCATTTTCTGTCAGGACCGGCAGTCATTGCACCCGTTCTGCTGGTCCTGTCTCTGACTCTGGTGGCGATGTGGTTGCCCGTGGCCAGGCTTCTTCCGCTGTTTCGTCGGGCTCCTCCTCCAGCCGACGGTCTCTGGCTGTGGATGCGCGTCCCAGGCAGGGGACGCGCACGACGATCATTAGTGCCAGGGACGTGGCTGGTGTGCACACTCGCTCGCGGCTTGTTTCTGGTTGCCGGAAAAAGCGAGCAGTTTAGTCTGTTTATTTTCTGTTCATTTGGTATCTCATAAGTTACGTTTTTAAGTTTGCTGTCTCCTCCCAGTCAGCTGGTTGGGTGGGGTCTGCTAGGTATTTAACGCCCTCCAATATTAACCTTGCTGCCAGTGTTTGGAGTTTCCTTGCTACTACCTGGTTTGTTATTTTTGCTCTGCAGTTTTGACTCTTGTTGTTCTTTGACCCTTGGCGTGTCTTTGACTACTCTTTGCTTGCTGATTTTGTTCCTGATGTACTCTCCTGGTTTTGACGCGGCTACCTGACTACCCATTTGGTTCTTGTTTGTCTGTCTTGTTTGTCTTCCCTTCCCCTGCACTTTTGCTAGTGTATTTCCAGTCTTCTGGTTGTCGACTCAGGGGTTAGCCTGAGCGGGCAATAGGCAGGGAAAGGGGTTGGGATTAAGCTTAGGGATCACTTACCCCTTGTCTGTGTATCCCAGCCCTGACAGAAACACTGGCCCAAAGGAGGCCTGCAACCTGCATACGTCCAGCGACGTTCACTCCACCTATGGAGCCTATGTCAGCTGTGGTCGCACAGGTCCAGGCCTTGACCAAGTTGGTTCAAGATCTGGTTATCCGTCTTCAGGTTCAGGAAGACAGGCATGCTACGGCCCCGGTGCCACCTCCGGCCGTTCAGTCACCTGCACCTGAACCTAAGGTTCCCCTTCCTGACCTTTTTTCTGGCGATCGTAAGAAATTTTTTTCATTTCGGGAAGGGTGTAAACTTTATTTTTCCTTACGACCTTGGTCCTGTGGGACAGAAGCGCAAAAGGTGGGGTTGGTTATGTCTCTCCTGCGGGGTGACCCGCAAAATTGGGCGCTTTCCTTACCTCCTGATTCACCTCTGCGCTCTGCTGTGGACAGTTTTTTTGTCTGCACTGGGTCAGATTTATGATGAACCAGACCGACCTGCATTAGCAGTTTCCCACATGTTATCCCTCTGTCAGGGTAGACTAATGGCGGAAGAATATTGTGCTACGTTCAGACAGTACGTGACGGACTCGGGGTGGAACGATCAGGCCTTGAAAGACCTATTCATGACCGGCCTCTCAGACCAGGTAAAAGACTTGTTATTAGCTCATGCAGAACCGAAGACTCTTGATGAAGCTATGACCCTCGCCATCCGGGCAGATCAACGCCTAAGGTCCAGACGACCACCTCGGGTGTCTCCCGCTCCTCGGCCGACCTTCAGTCCGGTCTCATCTCTACGTGGGCCTGAACCAATGGAGCTCGGCAGTATCACCCCAGAGCAGAGAAGGGAACATCGCCGGAAGAATCGACTATGTTTCTACTGTGGGAGTCCCGAACATCAGCTAGATGCCTGTCCCAAGAAGTCACAGCTGGAAAACTTCCGCTCCTAGGCAGTTGTCGGGAGGACTGCCTAGGAGCTCAGGTACTCCCTAAAATTTCTAAAGTGTTTTTGCCCTGCACTATTGAGGTCCAGTCAGCCTCATGTACAGGTCTGGCTTTTCTGGACTCGGGTGCAGCCGCTAATTTCATCGACTTGGATTTCTTGGTTTTTGTCTTCCATGATTCCGTTGTCCCCTCCTATCCTAGTATCAAGTGTGGATATGACCCCATTGCGTGCTGGTTTGGTCAAATTCCGCACCCCCGAGATAAAATTGGTGGTGGGTGCACTACACATTGAATATTGTTCTTTTCTGGTTATGAAAAACATGTCGGTGAACGTTATCCTGGGGATGCCCTGGCTCCAGGAACATAATCCAGTTATTGACTGGGGTACACTGGATCTTGTTCGCTGGGGTCCTCAGTGTAAGGCCCATATGTCTCAGGTCTCACTCTGTACCACGACTGCATGTGATGCTGGGATCCCGGAGTTTATCTCTGATTTCGCAGATGTATTCTCCAAACCCCTGTCTCAAGTCCTTCCTCCTCATAGGGATTTTGACTGTAAGTTAGATCTCTTGCCCAAAGTCAAGCTGCCTAAGGGTCGTATTTATAATCTGTCTGTACCTGAAAGAGAGTCGCTTAAGCAGTATATTGATGAAAGCTTGGCTATTGGGCACATTAGACCTTCTGAGTCCCCAACGGGGGCTGGGTTCTATTTTGTGGAGAAAAAAGATGGTGGGTTAAGGCCGTGTATTGATTACCGCGAATTAAATAAAATCACGGTCAAGAACTCTGGACCTCTTCCTCTTATTCCGGACCTTCTGAATCAGGTTTCTGGGGCTAATTGGTTCTCCAAATTAGATCTAAGGGGAGCGTATAATCTGATTTGGATTCGGGAAGGAGATGAGTGGAAGACTGCTTTTAACACACCACTGGGGCACTTTGAATATCTTGTTATGCCTTTCGGTCTGAGTAATGCCCCGGCAGTCTTCCAAGGTTTTATGAATACTATTTTTCATGATGTTATTGGGGTCTTTATGGTGGTCTATCTGGATGACATCCTGATTTTTTTCTCCAGATCTGCCCACCCATCATGAACATCTTCGCCTTGTGTTGTACCGGTTGCGAAAAAACTCTTTGTTCGCTAAGTTGGAAAAATGTATTTTTTGTGTGCAAAAGGTTTCATTTCTGGGTTATGTGGTCACTCCTTCCGATGTACAGATGGATCCGTGTAAGGTTCAGGCGATAGCAGAGTGGGTCCGCCCCACTGACTTAAAATCCCTTCAACGGTTTCTAGGTTTTGCCAATTACTACAGAAACTTTATAAAAAAACTTTTCCGTAATCGCCAAACCACTCACGGATCTTACCCGCAAGGGGGCTGATCCTAGCAACTGGTCTCCTGCAGCTTACTCTGCGTTTCAGGAGCTCAAGAAAGCCTTTTATACAGCCCCTGTGTTGATTCAGCCTGATCTCTCTCAACCTTTTCATTGTAGAGGTGGATGCTTCTGAGGTCGGTGTAGGGGCAGTATTATCTCAAGGGTCTTCTGCTCTCACAAACCTCAGGCCATGTGCATTTTTCTCCAAAAAATTCTCTTCATGTGAAAGAAATTATGATATTGGGAATCGCGAGCTCCTTGCCATCAAATGGGCTTTTGAAGTGTGGCGCCATTTCTTGGAGGGAGCTCTTCACCCAGTGACAGTGATCACAGACCATAAAAACCTGGTGTATCTTGATTGATTGTTTGTTCCCATGTCTTGCCGTTTGAGAGTGTTAGAGGAGACACATTGTTCAGTGCTAGCAGGTCACCCAGGTGTTCGGGGAACATTAGATTTACTGAAAAGAAATTATTGGTGGCCACGCATGCATGCTGACGTTTATGCTTTTGTTCAGGCTTGTCAAGTCTGTGCGCGGGGAAAGATCCCAGGAGACGTCCTGAGGGACCTCTTCTCCCGCTCCCAGTGCCAGACAAACCCTGGTCTAACATCTCCATGGACTTTGTTACCGATTTGCCACCATCCCAGGGGTGCACTGTCATCTGGGTGGTGGTGGATCGGTTCTCTAAAATGGGTCATTTCATTCCATTGATAAAACTGCCATCAGCGGAAGAATTGGCTGATCTGTTTATCCAGCATGTGGTTCGTCTCCATGGTATTCCTGATGAGGTGGTATCCGACAGGGGGGTACAATTTGTGGCTAAGTTTTGGCGAGCTTTCTGTTCTAAATTAGAGGTTAAATTGTCCTTCTCTTCTGCCTTTCACCCTGAAACCAATGGGCAGACGGAGAGGATGAATCAGGAGCTGATCCAATACCTTCGTCTCTTTATCTCTGACTGTCAGCATCAGTGGGCCTCATATCTCCCGCTAGCTGAATTTGCTATCAACAATCACACTAGTTCATCCACACTCACATCACCCTTTTACTGTAATTATGGTTTTCACCCCAGGTTTTCTTTCTCATCGTGTTCTGTTTCTGATACTCCTCGGGCAGAATCCATAACTAACTAACTGTGCACAGTGTGGTCACGAGTTCAGCAGAACTTGAAAAAATCACAAAGCCAAATGGTCCACCATTTCAGGAATAAACATACTGTCTCTGAAACTTTTGTTGTGGGTGATAAAGTCTTGTTGTCTACTAAAAACCTCAAATTGAAAGTCCCGTCTCTGAAATTTGCTCCTAGGTTCATCGGTCCTTTCATCATAACTCATGTGTTTAATCCTGTATCTTTCAAGGTTGCGTTGCCCCCTGAATGGCGGGTCCACAATACTTTTCATAAAAATCTGCTAAAGCGCTATGTTGACCCTGTTGTACCCCTCCCTGACTCTCCCTCTCCGTCTGTTGTGGATGGAGATCTTGAGTATGAGGTGGAGAGGGTTCTGGACTCTAGGTTGGTGAGGAATTCTCTTCAGTACCTCATCCATTGGAAGGGATTCGGTCCAGAGGATAGATCTTGGGTCCCTGCTAGGGATGTGCATGCACCCCGCTTAGTGAGATTGTTTCACCAGAGTCATCCTTCTAAACCATCTCTGAGTTCTAAGGGTCCGGAGGCCCCTCCTGGAGGGGGGGGTACTGTCAGGACCGGCAGTCATTGCACCCGTTCTGCTGGTCCTGTCTCTGACTCTGGTGGCAATGTGGTTGCCCGTGGTCAGGCTTCTTCCGCTGTTTCGTCGGGCTCCTCCTCCAGCCGACGGTCTCTGGCTGTGGATGCGCGTCCCAGGTAGGGGACGCGCACGACGATCATTAGTGCCAGGGACATGGCTGGTGCGCACACTCGCTCGCGGCCTGTTTCTGGTCGCCGAAAAAAGCGAGCAGTTTAGTCTGTTTATTTTCTGTTCATTTGGTATCTCATGAGTTAAGTTTTTGTTCCTTGCCTTCTCCTCCCAGTCAGCTGGTTGGGTGGAGTCTGCTAGGTATTTAAGGCCCTCTAATATTAACCTTGCTGCCAGTGTTTGGAGTTTCCTTGCTGCTACCTGGTTTGTTATTTTTGCTCTGCAGTTTTGACTCTTGTTGTTCTTTGACCCTTGGCGTGTTTTTGACTACTCTTTGCTTGCTGATTTTGTTCCTGACGTACTCTCCTGGTTTTGACGCGGCTACCTGACCTTCCATTTGGTTCCTGTTTGTCTGTCTTGTTTGTCTTTCCTTCCCCTGCACTTTTGCTAGTGTATTTCCAGTCTTCAGGTTGTCGACTCAGGGGTTAGCCTGAGCGGGCAATAGGCAGGGAAAGGGGTTGGGATTAAGCTTAGGGATCACTTACCCCTTATCTGTTTATCCCAGCCCTGACAT